>JAWJED010000022.1:833084-883353 GCA_033675135.1 Frankliniella intonsa | reverse complement strand
ATATAGAGCGTACCGGTGGGACAGGCCATGCAATCACAGCCAGGCAAAAGGTGGAGTCGCAATATATATCCGGGAAACAATCAACCACGAGGAAGCAGCAATTGATCTAGGAAGAATAGAGACAATAACCATTAGAATTCCTGCTCCTGGAAGAGAGGATTTGCTAATAACATCCGCATACTTCCCGCCAAACAGGACTAGAAAACAAGACATCCTGCAAATTGATCAGGTGCAAGAGCACATTTTCCTAGCCGGCGACTTGAATGCTCAAAATGAGGACTGGGAATGCGAACGAACAAACAGTACAGGAAAATACATTGGTTACTTGCTAGAAAATGGCAACTTTACACTTAACATCCCACCGGAAGCAACAAGAATATCTAATCAGCCGGGAATATCACATAAGATTCTTGACTACGGCCTGACATCACCCGAAATCACTGTTAAAGACATAGAAGTATTAAAAGAAGGTACATCATCAGATCATCTGCCGGTTCTGTTCACAATAAAAACTCCAACAAGAAGCAAAACAAAAGAAGAAAACTTTAAAGAAATAACAAATTGGAACAAATTCACAGCAGAGCTCAACAGACCTTGGTTCATCACAGGGGATGTCAACTACGACGTAAATCATCTTACCGCATCCATTCAGTGCGCGATCCTTAACAACACAAAATATATTAAAATGAAGAAAAACCACTCTATTCTACCTCGGAGCATCCTAGAAAAGCAAAAAGAAAAGAGGAAAGCAGCTGAAAAGAAAAAACAACAACCAAATGCCCAAAACAAGAAAATTTTTAAAAATCTGAAACATGAATTTGATCAGCTTATAAATGAGTGGCAACTAAAAAATAAGATACATAAGATGGAAAAACTAAATGACCCTGTACTAAGGTGGCAAATTCTTAAAAAAGACAAACCGAGGCCTCCCCCAATACCAACACTCCGAACCCAACACTGTATAGCAAAAAATGATGAAGAGAAAGCAGAACTACTAGCCAGCACCCTCGAAAAGAAATTCTGCAACCACGCAACAGATCAAGATAAAGGACTTACAGAAAAAATAGACAAATTTATAACACACCTGAAGAATGAGGCAGCAATCAAAACAACACAAAAAATCTCTTTAGAAGAATTTGAAGAAGCTCTTAAGAAAACAAAAAACAAAAGCTCACCTGGATTTGACGGCATAACATATAAACACATAAAATCATTACCATCCACCGCAAAAAAGCATGTGATTGCCATATTTAACCTTATTATAGAATTACAAATCTATCCACATAACTGGAAAAAGGCAGTAGTAACAATGCTACACAAGACAGGAAATGTCAAGAATGACCCAAACTGCTATCGACCAATATCACTGCTGCCCTGCTTAAGTAAGCTATTTGAAAGATGTCTGCTGAAGTTCATCAATATGAAACCTATACCCGATTTCCAGTTTGGGTTTAGGCCAAAGCATGGCACTACAGATCAGTTGATCCGCATAGTGCATGATGCCACCACCTGTATAAACAGCAAATTCAATACAATCATCCTGTCGCTAGACGTAGAAGCAGCCTTTGATAAAGTACCGCATAGAGAACTACTTTATAAATTGGGAAAACAGAATCAACCGCGCTGGCTTATCAAGCTACTTCAAGATTACTACACGCGAAGAAACTTCCAAGTCAAAGTTAATACGTCTCTGTCACTATCAAAGGAAATTAAGGCAGGTACTGCACAAGGAGCAGTAATCTCACCAAGACTCTATAACCTCTATATAAGCGATATGCCAATAGCAGATGAAAAATATGACCTCACTAGAGTATATCAATACGCTGATGATACGGCTTACCTGATCAGATCCACGTCCATGAAGTATACAAGTAAACTAGCCAACGAACAGCTCAGCCTCCTCGAGAAATGGAATGAAAACTGGAAAAGTAAAATAAATGCAAAGAAAAGTCAAGCAATGGCGCTTATCGGTGGAAGAGGGTACAAAAACATAGACATCAAATACAAGGGAGAAAAAATAGAACTTTCAGAAAATATAAAGTACTTAGGAGTAATCATCGATAGAAAACTTAATTTTTCCACTCACGCAGCAGCAGTCACAGCATCCTGCAAGCAAAAAACAGCAAGTTTACAATGCTACTTCCATAAAAATATTGTCAACTCTACCTCAAGAGCTACCTTATATAAAATGCTTATACGTCCTAAAATACTGTACGGGCACCCAGCTTGGGCAAACATCTCCAATGCACAACTGAAAGAAATTCTAAAAATAGAGAGAAAATGGGGAAAAATTTGCTTAAATTTAAACATTAGAACCGCAAGCACAGAAGTTTACAAGCAACTTCCATTCACGACAATACTAGAAGAGAGAAAGACAATTGCAAATCGCTACCTAGAAAAAATAAATAATCATGAGAATCCACTAATTAATGAACTTTCAAGCTATGAGAACATCGGAAAAATCCACTATCCCCTGCAGCACTGGACACCTGAAAGAGTAGGCCTCAGACAAGTCCTGGAAAAATATAACTATGACATTATGTACATAATAGAAAATATAGATACAGTTGAACAACAGTATATTGAGGAAGGCTTACTTACCGCCGAAGATCTGCTCTCAGATGAAGACTAACACGCAAACTGGTGGTCCAATATTACGCCAGGGGAGCCAATAGTGGCTCCGATGTCCAGGAGGTTTAGGGCGGTGAAGGTCAACTTGGCGACCGAAATCCCCCACTACCCCACCTGACTCGACGGAGTTAGAGGGTGCCTACCCAGGCCTTGGTCAACTAGGCGACCGGGGAGGCCAGCTGCTCCGGCAGTAAAGGCCCGTGGTAACACGCTGGTAAAGGTTCCTCCTGGACGGTCTTAACCCTAAAATGAAAATGAAAGAAAAACAAAAACAAAAAAAACAAAAGCAAAAAAAAAAACAAAAAAAAAAAAAAAACAGAACAATTACCAAAAAAATGGGGAGTGGCTCAGATGGTATACGCAAAATATTTAAAAAAAAAAATTAAATTTTTGAAAATATATTTAAAAATATTTAATAAATATTTTTAGTATACCATGTGAGAAATACACAATGAAAAAATTATGAATAAGTAACTCAGCAAAATTATACATTTATTTATTTTTAAGTACAGACCGCCGTCGTACTCCGCTGTGGTTAGGTGGAACCGTGTATAGCTTCTGAGAGTGTCTATAAATTTCTCATAGATCGGAGTATATGGTGATACGGTTGCGTTATTTTTCATCGCCCAGCGAAGTGGGTAACTAAGTGGCGGAAAATTCAAACACAGTATAAGCGTGTCGAAGCGTGTAATGCGTGGAAATCGTGAAAAAGCGTGCCGTCGAGACGGAGGTATTGCGAGATTGCAAGACCGTATCTCGAAGTCGTTTAAGCTGTGATTCTTACGAGTAAGAGTGTTGGAGGCTGCACTGTTCGAAAAAGTTCTTAGTTAACGACACTCTCCTTGATAAGGATATTGTTTGCCAACAGTTGTAATTGTTTTCATTGATAGTCAGACAAAAGTCGTTCAATTTAACCCATAGTGGCCCATAACTGCAACTACCACTTGGTACCATGTTGTAACAGTACAACTAAATTGTGGTCAACAATCTGGTGGCACAGACCGCCAGGACACACTATAGCCGAAAATCACGAGAGTAACGCATGACACTGGTCTTTTCCGGTACATTTTCAGCAAAACTACAACACCACTCGGCGTTATAACAAATAAACCTGTGATCACACGAGAGTGAAAGTACTGGGTGGCTCGATTCGCAGCCGCTTAGGTGGCCGGGCCTCCCCTCCCCTCTCCTCCCCTCCCCTCCCTTCCCTCACAACCTCTCCCCTCACCCCACCCTGTTGTTGGGGAGTGCCGTCTGGTGTAGTCTAGGAAAAAAAACAAGGGAAAGGCTTGATAACCACGATTCCGGTGAATAAAGTGTTATACCAGTACTACTTTAATTTTTATAAAAATCGTGCTACACAAGGGTAATTTGTTCGTTCATGATACGCGTAGCAGAGACGATTATTTCTTCTCCAGGTGAGAGACCTAACCTTCTGTAGGGCATGATATTTTATTTTAAGTTCGTATTGCATTGCTTGCGACCGTCAGCACCGTCTCCTTCTTGCTTCAGCTATTTTTCTCTGTTTATTTGCGAGGAAACAGAACTATGCTTAGTCAACCGATAATTTTAGTGCAATTGAAATAGTGATGTTGATGTTTGTACAGAACTCACATGAATCTGGCCTTTCTAGTTTTAAGAATGCACCCCCATGTCCTGTGTAAAACGCTTGTGTGATAGCTTGTAACATTGGTGCTTATTCATGGACCATTATTTATGTTGTGTGACTAACTGTTTCAGGTGCGAACCAACTTGTGGTCATCGGGTTCACTACATTCAACAGCAGCTGTAAACTCGAGAAGTTTGAGAGCAGCTCTCAAACTGTTGGGACCAAAGTAGTGACCAAAGTGGATGGACAGAGTAAGTTTATGCATGTCTAGAGAATCAATATGCATTTTACATAGAATCAATCGAACTGGACTTATGTGTTTTTTGGTGTAAACTGTTTGGTTTTTCCTTCTCTTCCTGGCCGGGGCTGCCTATTTTTGGACCATCCAATGGCAACAAAGAGTTCAATTAATGAATTTAAAAGGCAGTAGAGAATTTAATAAGCTAAAGGTGGGTACAAAGCTACTAAACATAATTGGTTGCATGTCCAAACTCAATTTCTTAAAATTTTGAAAGCGACTTACATCTGTCTTTCTGTTTTAGTTTCCTCATTTGAAGAAGACTGATGACGGAAGTTTGCAACAGCCAGACCAAACTGAACCATGGTGCAATGGTGTTGATCAAAGCTGTGGACACATCACAATGTTTAGTTCTATCTATCTATCTATCTTATCTATAATATAGCTGTGGTTGATCAATTCACTAAATTGTTAATTTTACTTGTTTTTCCCTCTGTTTCAATGGAGATGAAAATTTGCTCAAGTTTCCTATGTGATCAATTGTGAAAGGAGACAGGTTTTACCTGGCTTGCCTGCCAAAAACTTTATGTATCTTTATTACATACTGTTCGCACCTTGTAATGTCTGTTTTTCAATGGTCTACCAAATAGTTTTGATGTGCACATGCTTTTTGATTTTCAGGGAAGTCAATTATGAAATTTTTTGTGTTTTCAAATAGAATGTCATTTAAAGCTGCTTGGAATAGCTCTCTTACCCAACCTTTATAAGTTTGGTTAATCTCAAAACCACAGGTTTTGTTAAATAACAATAATTCAAGGTGTCAGCATGAGCTTTATCTCTGAAGTCACTATGAAAAAAACAAAAATTGAAACCATTATTTTGAGATGTGTTCTATAAAACATTCCATCAATTTCCTATTTTTAAAATTAATTGTGACCCCTTGCACTAAATTGAAAATTTTACTTGTCTGCTTGAATGGTGATGGTAATTTGTGAAAGCAGACTAGTTACGCGGCCTCCTTGCCTCAAACTTGTCTTTTGCACATGTTGTTTCCCCTGCTGGTCCCTAAAGTAAAAGTGTTTTGTCCTCTGTTAAAGATAATAGAACAAACATCTTTGAAAAGTGGTGTAGTCTTCAATGATTTGAAACCACAAAGAGTTTTTTGGTAGGCCAACAGTATATTACAGGAAACAAAAGATATTAATGTATAGACGTCTTTATGAAACTCTTCTCCCTGGAGATCTTCAGCAGCACTCAATTTACTAGAATATCTGGTTGTATGTAGCAGATTATTAGATGCAATAAAAATTATTAAATATTAAGAGGTAAAAGTACATTTACTTGCCAAAGGGAGATTGGGTACTGTCATCTATTTTTGACAGGAAGAGAATTCTTATGAACAAAATATAAAATGCAGCTCCGCGGGGCGGGCGCGACCACCGCCAACGTCCCACCAACATCGACATGACCGCGTTAGCGCTGAGGCTGTCCTCGCCTGTGCCGGCCGCGCCTCGTGGGGCATCAGCTAGTGCAGCTGCGCGGGGCGGGCGCGACCACCGCCAACGTCCCACCAACATCGACATGACCGCCTTAGCGCTGAGGCTGTCCTCGCCTGTGCCGGCCGCGCCCCGTAGCGCACCAGCTAGTGCAGCTGCGCGGGGCGGGCGCGACCACCGCCCACGTCCCACCAACATCGACATGACCGCCTTAGCGCTGAGGCTGTCCTCGCCTGTGCCGGCCGCGCCCCGTAGCGCACCAGCTAGTGCAGCTGCGCGGGGCGGGCGCGACCACCGCCCACGTCCCACCAACATCGACATGACCGCGTTGGCGCTGAAGCTGTCCTGGCCTCTGCCGGCCGCGACTCGTGGGGCACCAGCTAGTGCAGCTGCGCGGGGCGGGCGCGACCACCGCCCACGTCACACCAACATCGACATGACCGCCTTAGCGCTGAGGCTGTCCTCGCCTGTGCCGGCCGCGCCCCGTAGCGCACCAGCTGGTGCAGCTGCGCGGGGCGGGCGCGACCACCGCCAACGTCTCACCAACATCGACATGACCGCCTTAGCGCTGAGGCTGTCCTCGCCTGTGCCGGCCGCGCCCCGTAGCGCACCAGCTAGTGCAGCTGCGCGGGGCGGGCGCGACCACCGCCCACGTCCCACCAACATCGACATGACCGCGTTAGCGCTGAGGCTGTCCTCGCCTGTGCCGGCCGCGCCCCGTAGCGCACCAGCTAGTGCAGCTGCGCGGGGCGGGCGCGACCACCGCCCACGTCCCACCAACATCGACATGACCGCGTTAGCGCTGAGGCTGTCCTCGCCTGTGCCGGCCGCGCCCCGTAGCGCACCAGCTGGTGCAGCTGCGCGGGGCGGGCGCGACCACCGCCAACGTCTCACCAACATCGACATGACCGCGTTAGCGCTGGAGCTGTCCTGGCCTCTGCCGGCCGCGCCTCGTAGCGCACCAGCTAGTGCAGCTGCGCGGGGCGGGCGCGACCACCGCCAACGTCTCACCAACATCGACATGACCGCGTTAGCGCTGGAGCTGTCCTGGCCTCTGCCGGCCGCGCCTCGTAGCGCACCAGCTAGTGCAGCTGCGCGGGGCGGGCGCGACCACCGCCAACGTCTCACCAACATCGACATGACCGCGTTAGCGCTGAAGCTGTCCTCGCCTGTGCCGGCCGCGCCCCGTAGCGCACCAGCCAGTGCAGCTGCGCGGGGCGGGCGCGACCACCGCCCACGTCCCACCAACATCGACATGACCGCCTTAGCGCTGAGGCTGTCCTCGCCTGTGCCGGCCGCGCCCCGTAGCGCACCAGCTAGTGCAGCTGCGCGGGGCGGGCGCGACCACCGCCCACGTCCCACCAACATCGACATGACCGCGTTAGCGCTGAGGCTGTCCTCGCCTGTGCCGGCCGCGCCCCGTAGCGCACCAGCTGGTGCAGCTGCGCGGGGCGGGCGCGACCACCGCCCACGTCCCACCAACATCGACATGACCGCGTTAGCGCTGAGGCTGTCCTCGCCTGTGCCGGCCGCGCCCCGTAGCGCACCAGCTAGTGCAGCTGCGCGGGGCGGGCGCGACCACCGCCCACGTCCCACCAACATCGACATGACCGCGTTAGCGCTGAGGCTGTCCTCGCCTGTGCCGGCCGCGCCTCGTGGGGCATCAGCTAGTGCAGCTGCGCGGGGCGGGCGCGACCACCGCCAACGTCCCACCAACATCGACATGACCGCGTTAGCGCTGAGGCTGTCCTCGCCTGTGCCGGCCGCGCCCCGTAGCGCACCAGCTGGGTGTAGCTGCGCGGGGCGGGCGCGACCACCGCCAACGTCCCACCAACATCGACATGACCGCGTTAGCGCTGAGGCTGTCCTCGCCTGTGCCGGCCGCGCCCCGTAGCGCACCAGCTGGTTGACTCCATGGTTGTTGCCACGCTCACAAAGGACAATTAGTTTGTGTCCGAGTTCTCGTTCTGAATAGGTTGGAATAGGCCTGATTACCCTCCCCTCACCTGGTATCCAACCCAATCGGAACGGTCTGATTGAGAATTCGGACTGGCTCTAAGGTAATTCGGCGGGAAAGGTTTACGCGGGGTCTCTGCTATTTTACCAACACCTAATAATATACATACTCTTCGTTCTGTTTTTGATACTTAAATCACGTCCCAGCAATCATTGTGGTTTTCATTAATAAAATTTGGTTTACACCTATGTTTTATTCTTTTTTTTTTTTTTTTTTTTTTTTTTTTTTAGCTGAAGGGTTCGAGTAAATTATTTTGGACTGCCTAGTGCCTAAACTGAAGTATAGTGGCATGATAGCCAACAATTCTGTCTTTTTTTGTTCTTTCGTATTTGTTTTTATAAGACTGCTTCAAATACAGTTCTTTTTTCATATGAATATTAGTTCGTAATATTTTTATTTAAAACCTCGTCATTTTTTTTGTCTGTGCTTCGAGCGGCGTTTACGGCGTTTTCTTGTTTAGTGTTGTCGTCACTGAATGGCCTCGCTGTCGCTGTCGCTACGTTTTTGGACGTTGTATGGCTGTACGTTTTGGTTGTATTAGCCATGGATGCTGCTCGCGTTATTCGTGAACCGGGAATTCGCCCTAACACTCACTTCTATCACATTGGTGATGGATTTCACTATCGCCTGAACCGTGTGTCTGAGTCGGGCAATTCTGTTTACTTTATTTGTGCTCATGTTCGATGTCCCGGCCGGGCTAAGTGGTGCGGTGAAAATTTTACACATACTCAAGCCCACAACCATCCTGCCGATATGAACTTCACCACTTACCGTCATCATCGGAGGAACATTGTACAGCGAGCAAGAACTGTACGCTATGTCTCATTTCGAGACATTGTAGAAGAAGAGAGAGCCAGGTAAATTAACCCAATTTGTGCCTTTACGTGTTGAAGCATTTGGGCACTGTAATTTTATCCTTGGTCCTTTGGTATTGATCTGTTGATTATTATTTCTTTTCAAATACCCTGCACGAATATGTTTAATAATGAAATATAAGGTTAGGTAGCAAACTCCTTCATGAAAATTTTTTTTTTTCAGAACTCCACATCAGGTTGCACCGACTTTGACATACAGGAGTCTACGCTCAGCGATGTTCAGAAGTAGGGCTGCTGTGTTTCCTAGCATACCACACACATTGCAAGAACTGAATGGACTTTTGAGCAATCCGGCCTGGCACCACCTCACCGTTACTAATGATAATGCAGACAACTTGTATGGCGGTGGGGCTACTGCGTCAGATGGCTCTTTCGTAGTCCTCTTCTGTTCTCAGCGTGGACTGGAGAGTCTCAGACTTGCCACTCTTCTCTTTGCTGATGGCACTTTTTACATTAGGCCATCTATCGATGGGTGTTATCAGGTAACAAAATTGAATAAGATTTTTTTGTTATAAAATTATTACTGTTTTGATTACTGAAGTTTTGTTTCATTTGCCTTTACATATCAGGTTTTCGCTATTGTGACAGTTAATAATCATACTGTAAGCAACTCAAGTTAAGACTGGTTACTTTATTCATTTTATTTTCTATTCTTCATTTTGGTTCAACTACTCATTTGCTGTATAGGTGATTCCCCTGGCTTGGTTTCTAATGGAGAGGAAAAGTGAAGCTGCATATGTTGAAGCATTGTTACTTTTAAGATCAAAGCTGCGAGTGTGGAATATCATAACTGTAATTTGTGATTACGAAGATGCGATGATGAATGCATTTAGATTAGTGCTAGGTGTAGATGTTCAAGGCTGTCTGTTCCACAGTGCACAAGTAAGTATCCTTAAGTGGTCTGTTTGATATATTTTATTAGTATCTTTGGTACTTATAATGTCAATGTTTTGGTTACACATTACATTAGATACAATGAGTGCTAAAACGTCAGTTGTATTGACTATTTTTTGTTTGCCTTTCAGGATATGGCAAACTATGCACGCATTCACCTAGGTATCAGCAATTTAAGAAACTACCCCTTCCTGAAATATATTGTTGATCTGTGTTGTGCGTTGCCTCTGCTGCCTGGACATTTGCTTCAAAGAGGGTTCAATGTAATTTTTGTTCAGGCCTCACTATCTGGCCCCTTTTTCTACTTGCTCTCCTCTTTCCTTGACTATGTACAGAGGGAGTGGTTGAACCACACAAACCGAGGGCAGACGATGTCTGTTTGTGGGAGCAGCTTTCGCACAAACAATGCAAGGTATGTGTGACTCAATACTGTTGACCATATATTTCAAAACTTATTTGTGTTAGACCCCATTTTTAATTAACATTGTTTTTCAGTGAAAGCAACAATCGTAGGATGAAGAGAAAAATTTTAGTTCATCGCCCTAATGTGTACCATTTTCTAAGTGAGTTCAAAGATCTTTATAAACCTTTGCATTAGCAACACAATGAGTCACTTACAGAGTAATTATATGCCAGTAGTATACTCCTCCCAAAATAAGTTGTCTCCAGCATCAACCATATTTCTTTTTTCGTTGGCTCTTCTATGGTGCTACAGTTAATGCTATACATTGCAGGTCTCTAAGTGTACTCATTCCGCAGATAGTAAATACTGCCATTTTGGTAATGTGTAGAAATGAGTCATATGTAAAAGTAGGGAAGAAGTCATGGTAGCTGGCAATTAACCCTTGATGTTTAGGTACGATTAAAATCGTTTTGAGTTCCTGAAAAGTGTGAGAACACAGAATGAGAAGGTAAACCAAGTGTAGAGCACTTAAGGATTAGCAGTCTTTCCGCAATTTGTTAACACACTGCTTGTAACTTGAATGCTGAAAATATCATTATGGGGAATGGCAAGCAATGTTAAGGGGAATTACTTTCTAGTGTAAATAGTCCATACTCACCTAAACTAGCACTCTGGAACAGTCTGCACCATCGTCTAATCATGCCATACGAGTTCTGTGGCTTATTAAAGTTAATTAAGCGGGAAAGGACATTCACTATAGCTCTGAAACAGAAAGTCCATGTGTGTGGAGTCTTTCAGAATAAGTCATGGGTCATATGAGCTACCCTCACAATTTTTTGCATCAAGAAATTTCATTACAACATTTCTGATATGTCCTCAAGTATACTTCAAAAAATCAGGGGAAATTTTTTTTATTTTTATTAAACCTATTTTCTAACAAAATATTAACATCTGAGAGGTTTTAACCCTAGTGGCAAGTCGCTGATATGACTCCATCCCAGCATTTACATAGAAGTCATTTCTACTCATTACCAATTTTTTTTTTTTTTTTTGTAAACTCAGAAATGGGTGCATTTAGAGAGCTGCCATTTACAGGGTAAACTGTACTATCATAGAAGACCCTTGAAAAGAAAATGGTCAAATTTGGAGACACTCTTTTTGGGGTGTGTACAATTGATATGAAATCACTCAACAATAATTCCCAACTTTTTCCCTGTAGGGCACTTAGCTGACTTTGAGGACAGTGCACACAGCGATTTACAAAGTTTGCTGATGGGTCATGACCCCACAAGATCAAGAAGTTCATTTGCTGTAAGCAATGATTCATATATTCAAGAAATTACTGCAAATCTTCTTCGGCAACCCTATGTGACAGATCAAGAATTACTACAATTTTTAATTAATGCTTCAGTTACAATGAGAAGATTAGTTAATGAAACCATACAGCGACCACGCCGCCGTTGAAATCAGAATTTTTATCTTGGAATACATTTGCCTACTCGTTTTAAGATGAAAATGTCAGTGCAATACCTTGAAAGACATATCACTAAAATCTCTAAAGTACAATATCATGTAAAGTTTAAATTATTTTCCAACACATTTCACATTAAATGATATTATACATAAAATTTAATAATTTTAGAAGCCGAAATGAATAGTGTGTTCTAACAGTATCCCATGCAACGGCGGTCTATTCCTATTAGCTAAGAACCTAAAAGTCAAAGGCGAGGAACCAAAACATCCTGGTAGACATGGCACTCTGTGTGGATGACCCATCATACATAAGAATTAAAGAAAGCAATGACTTTGGAGTTTTCTAATACAATGTTTATTTTTTTATTTTTTTCTGGTTTTGTTTTTTTTCCTAGGGTTGAATTACTAGCCAAGAGAAACAGCCACAACCAATTTAAAATTAAAAAGCATGAAATGGGGAAAAATTCAGCATTTACAATTTAAGGAAAAATTACTCCAACAGAACACTGAATGAGTGACAAATTCTACACATTCAATAAGCTCCAGCTGGGTCAGGCCTGGACGGACGACACGGTCAGTACTCCTCGGCCAGCTCCAGCGCGCATCAGGGTCTCCATCGAGGTCCTCCCCGGCTGCCTCTTCCGTTACCTCTCGGGTTTTCCCTCTGACTGCGTCCAGGTCCAGGAGGGCCTCTATCCGCTCCGGGTGGAGGGTAAGGAAAGGTGGTACTGCTGAACTGACGCGGCTGACGCCCTCGTCGTAGCTCTACAAACAAAAATGTTAGGGAACTCCAGAATGAGGGTATTCACACTTCTCTGAAACTTTTCCCCGTCGACCTTTTGCAGGGAGAACCGTTGAGGGTAAGCGAACGGATGAGATTCACTAAGCCCCGTGTACTTTCCCCAAATTTTAATTTTAGAAACTATCTACTGTATGGCTCGTTTACGTTGGCTTTCGTGCAAGTAGGCAACCCATTCTACTTCAGCTGAGCGATGGCGAGAGGTGAGGTGAGGCGCAGGCAGGAGAGCCCGTTCCCCTCCTCACCTCTTGCCCTCGCTCAGCTAAAGAACATTAATGGACTTCCTACTCTCACGAAAGCCAACGTAAACGGGAAACGGGCCACCCAGGGCCAACCCGAATTTTTGTATTGTACCTTCTAGCCTTTCCATCTCAATTCCGATGGCCTCCGCTGTTCGACGTAACATTGTTATTTTCTCCCTCAATTCGGATGGAATTTGAATCAGGTCACGCTCTCGGCGACGAATCTCGCCCTTTAAGGAAATAAGATGTTTGGTTAGAAATATTTTTATTGCTATCAATTATACTTAGTGCACCATACATGCAGTATGAAATAATTTCAGCAGTCATGCTCACACGTAAGAACGCCGCGATCTCCTCCAACTCTCGAAATCTCCTGCCAACATCTGCGTTCATTTCTGACGAAAGAAATGGATGCCGAGAAACAATACCCATGCGCATTCGGCAATCAACTCTCAGTAGTTACCATTGTTACCATCCGCGCCAATCCTTTCCCGACCTTGCGTTCACACCCGCGTTGGGTAGGCAACCAAGTCGACAGTCATGTTCGGTGGGCTGCCTTACGATCCTAAGAAATGGTTCCAGACCCTATGCAGAACAGCATCGTCGCCCGGGCCAGCCACGGGGGTATTCAGCCGTGCCGTCGTGCACGGCGAGCTGGGCCTCGCTTGACTCCCCCGTGACCAGGGCGCACCGAACGGCTCGCCAAGGATATGCGGCTCTGGTGACGACGTCGGGGCTCTACTTCTACTCGCCCGTCTCAAGCTGCCCGACCTCCACCGTCCTGGACCAGCTGCGCGCCCGCCTCCGCGATGTCGTTCCAGCTCAAGTAGCGCACACTTCGTTCTCGGCAAGCCGCGTTGGCGGCCGTAGACAGCAGATAAAGACACTGAGACCTTCAGACTCTGTAAGCGCAGCTACCCATACTCTCGCACAATATAAACTTTAAACGACCAGCACATAATGAGAAAGTTCCTCAGGTTGAAATATAACCTAGTGACAAGTATGGCGACCAGTAGGGGCATGGCATTCCCTCTCGGCCATCAAAGCCTATAACAGCCGAAATCGCGAGAGGTGGCGGCCGGTCCTCGCGCGGCCGGCAGAGGCCAGGACAGCTTCAGCGCTAACGCGGTCATGTCGATGTTGGTGGGACGTGGGCGGTGGTCGCGCCCGCCCCGCGCAGCTGCATCCAGCTGGTGCGCTACGGGGCGCGGCCGGGACAGGCGAGGACAGCCTCAGCGCTAACGCGGTCATGTCGATGTTGGTGGGACGTGGGCGGTGGTCGCGCCCGCCCCGCGCAGCTGCATCCAGCTGGTGCGCTACGGGGCGCGGCCGGCACAGGCGAGGACAGCCTCAGCGCTAACGCGGTCATGTCGATGTTGGTGGGACGTGGGCGGTGGTCGCGCCCGCCCCGCGCAGCTGCACCAGCTGGTGCCCCACGAGGCGCGGCCGGCACAGGCGAGGACAGCTTCAGCGCCAACGCGGTCATGTCGATGTTGGTGAGACGTTGGCGGTGGTCGCGCCCGCGGAGCCACGACGTGCCTTGTGTTCTCTGTGACGCATGGTATTAGTGCCTTTTCTTGGTCTCCGTAATAGCCATTTGGAAACTGCCGCGGATTTTGCCGCGGACTGGCGCGGATTCAGCGCCCTCTGGTGGCGGACCGACGACCTAGCCTGGCCACACTGAGCTCAACTCCTCTATTTGTTTAAAACTTCAAGTTACATTACTTCGCGTAATTTTTTAAAAACAGAAATGTTACTCGACTCTTTGTTAAACGTTATAGTGAGACTAGCCTAAGGCCTCGACTGATTTCAATGCAGGCTTATGGTAGCACTGGTTGGTACAACTGCAAGGACAGAGAGCAAACCTTTCCCGCGCAATTCCCTCTCTCGTTAGCGTCACCTCCGAAGTCACCCTCTTCTCTTTCTTTCCTTTGCTCTTCTGAAAAAATCAAGATTAAAAAAATGTTCCGCTGCTTGCAGAGAGTAAGGAAGGATTATATGGAGCTTGCGAGCAATGTAAGTATTTGTGAATCTTTTCCCACAGCCATTATTTGTATAGTATGGTCTACTTAACCCCATTGGCTCACACTTTCCTATAAGATAAACTTTTAGAGAAGTCAGAATTGCTTGTTAGCAGTACCAATATTTTCTTTTATTAATAGACCTTCAGTGCTTTTGCACTGATATGTAATTGTTGGAAAGGGTTGTAAGTTAGGTTGGCTGGGTTCACAATCATTGTTTCTTTAGGTGCTCCTGTATGTTTGTTTGGTTGTATCGTTATTTGTTTACATTCAACTAAATTATAAAGCAGGTGACACGTGTAGCTTCTTATTTAGTAAAATTAAGTCTTTGTTTCCAATAAAGTCAATAGTCAAGACCATTCTGGATAACCCTTACACGTTGTGTCTTCAAAAGGCAAGATGGTGCCTTATCTCTTGTATTTTCTTCAAGAATGAAACGCTTTAACTGAAACCATTATCAATCTAAGTGGAAACTGTTGTTGATTTCTCAATAGATGGAATATAACCTCATATCACTAGCAAAGAATTATTCAGAAGTTGCTTTGCCGTCTTGCCTGTTTAGTGTTAAATTTTCTACTTATTTAAACATATCAATTAGCAATGTCAATGAAAGTACAACGTTCCTATTTGTTTGTAGAGCCTCTTATTAACTTAGAAGCATTCTAATCTTTCTTACCTTTCCAGGATACCAATTTCCTTCGACTCATACCATCAGAGGAGAATGACGAGATGAAAAGGTTTTGTGTTGAGATCGATGGTCCTTCTGGCACCCCATACTATACCGGCAAGTTTGTGGTGCAGGTGACTCTGCCACCAAACTATCCTTATGATCCACCTAAGGTAATGCAGTCCGTAGTTTAAAATAAGTTTGTTTCACCTAATTAATCATTACTCCCCCAGCAATCAATGCTCAAATAACGCACATAAATATCTCAAAAATGTCTGTATGATGCACAAATTCACAGTTTTGACCACTTTAAGTCAAATTGATATACTTTTTATTGATGCTGGGTTATAAGTTAGGCAAAGGCATGGCAGTATTTGTTGCTTGCGGTGCGGGTGGTTTAGGAGGGGGAAGCAGAAGTAGGAATAGGAGCGTTAATTTCATACTCCTACTGATTGATAAGTTTAACAGTGGTTTTAAGCTGTCAAAGTGATTTTGTGCAGAATTTTAGATAGAACTTTGTTTTTTTTTCTTTATCGATTTTTTTTTACCTTTTGTTGATGGCTATGGTCAAAAGTGGGAGTAAACGTTGATTTCCTAGAAGTAAGTGAACTAAGAAACAACATAAGACTGTAGACTTTAAACAACCCATTCAATTACAGGTGAAAATGGTTACATCAGTGTGGCATCCAAACATTTCCAACGGGGGCAAAATTTGTGTTGATGTGTTGCAGGAGGAGTGGTAAGTGACTATCTCACAAGCAATGAACTGATCAACTGTAGTAAAAGTATTTTATTTGACCTCACCTTAATGACTTTTATTTATACAGGTATCCTGGCTGCTCGCTGCTCGAGATATTAGAGGCTATGCGGGGTCTCCTCTCTAATCCGAATCCTGAATCACCCCTCAATGTTGAGGCAGCTCAGATGTTCATAAATGATCGTCCCACCTATGACGCCATTACTTTGGCATTCTCCAATACTTTTGCAAATGGTATGTATAGGTGTTAAATGGTAAAATATACCTTCCCCCCCAATTTTCACCTTTCCAGCATTTTGTAGCTTTTTTTTTATGTGAGGCCTTATTTCTGTGTCATAGTCCAAGTTATGTTGGACAAGTTAAAGGAAGGCTGGTCGAAGTTTTTGGACAATCTGATTTCAAGTATTTGTTGACTCAGTCTTCACAGGGCCTGGAGGCCTTGTAGTTTAGATCACCTTGACAGGTGCATGGTTCAGTGTGCCTGAAGAAACAGGAGAAGGGTGTACGCACTTCCCTTCATTTATTTGTCACTTAAATTGTCCAAGGGCTATGACCCGTTTCGACCAAAAAAATATATCTTTTAATATTAATTTGAAAGAGAAAAGTTTACGTTATCAGTAGTTATAGAAGAAAGAAAAAAGTTTAAGTTATCAGTAGTTATAGAAGTTCAATTTAAAAATTCTAGAAGAAATTTTACTTGACATTATTCTGAAGACGCCTTGATTTGAATCTCTCAAGATGTGAGCTGTAAGACTGTGACATATTTAGCTTTAGACGACCATGACTAAATTTGTTGGGTATAGAACTGCAGGAAAGGAATTATCTTTCAGTGCTTGTAGCCCACCATTCTGCTTTGAAACACATCGTTCTTCACTCTGGCAATATTCTGTTTCTCCTTACACTCAAGGATATCTTGTTGTAGATATTTTGAGTACAGTCTATGTTATTGTGACATTGGCAGTATAAGTGGTCTTTGGTTACATTCAATTAAGTTGTTTTAACAAGTTTCTGATTTGTTGTGGTTCCAGAGAAGTAGATTGTGCTCTCTCATTGTATTTTTATTTTAAATTGTTGGAACTTCAAAGATGACTTCTTATTGTTAAATATTAGGCCAAATTATCTATGGATTATTTTATTGGTCTGGCTGTGGGAGTTTTATGTGTCTTGTAGCCTCAAACATGGATACATGATGCAATGATGCAAAGAGTACACAAAGACTTACTAACTGTCATCTAATGAACATGGGCTCATCAAAATCAGTACCTTTTCTCAAAACACGTTCTTACATGTTTTTTCTCATTTATTCCAGGACAAATAACTGACCAAGGGGTGGAGGAGAAATTGTCACTTCTGCAGGCCATGGGAATGACCAGGGAAACAGCTCTGGTCAAACTCGCTCTGCACAAGAACAATGTGCAAAGGGTCATTGACCTGTACTGTAATTAGAATCAACCTATTGTGATTAAACATGATAATGAATAATTTTTTCCTCCCAATTTTTATGTTTTAACTCGCCAATCATTTTAGCATTGAGCTGAGTTACTTATTTGGTAACATTATTCAATGTTGTTTGTATGTTTCTTGTTGTAACTCGCCAATCATTTTAGCATTAAGCTGAGTTATGTATTTGGTATCATTTTGAATGTTTGTTTTAACTCTTGAATACTAAGCACTTTAGCATTGAGCTGAGTTAGGTCTTTGGTGACAGTTCTAATGTTCTGTGCAACTTCATGTTATTTTTGTTTAACTCGTGTTTTATATACCAATCTTTCTAGTATTGACCTGAGATACTTATTTTGTAACATTTTGAATGTTTGTACGTTTCTTGTTTTATCTCATCTATCTTTTTAGCATTGACCTGAGTTATCAATTAGGTACCATTTTGAATGTTTGTTTTAACTCTTGTCTACTAAGTTCTTTAGCATTGAGCTCAATTAGGTCTTTGTATGGTATACTTTATTAAAAGCCTTTCATGCAATAGTATATTTTTCTAAACTCCACTCCCTTTATTCATCGACAGTAACAAGAATCACTTGAACTATTTACCGCGAGCATCTGAGAAATATTTTACCTATATAACTATCTCAATTTTTCTAGTTTAATTGTGACTGGCGCAGGAAGGAAGGCAAGGCGATTGAACTTAGCAGAAGTTTATTCAGGAGCATGATGTACGATACACACTAGGTACACAATAGCTAACTATGACAACACGACGGAGGTCAGACAGCGCAGGTGCGCGAAGCAAGAGAGTCACAAGAGTAGTGAATCACACTGATTAGCCGCACGGTGGACCCGGGCAGCACATCCACGGCGGGTGGCTGGTGCGGCTGGTGTGGTTGAAGTGAGGGCTGGGCCGGCCGGGCCGGGCTGGCCTCAACACCCTCGCCGAGGTCGCCCCAGTCGAAATCTTCGTCCAGGGCGTTGTGAGGAGGGTGTCTGCGTCGTCGCTGTTATCCCCGTCGGCGGCCTCCGTGTCGAGGGTGTCCTCTAGCTGGAGGACATAGGATCGGTGGGACGACGGAGCTAGCGGGGATCGTGGTGCCCGTCGCGGGGGTGGTGGAGGTCGTGTCGCCCGGCGCGGGGCTGACGGGCTCGGGGGGCCGGCGCTGTCCGCGGGGGCACAGCGACTGCCCTGTGTTCTCTGGGACACCCGGTACGAAGCCACTGCACCGCACTGACCACACCGGGCCCGTGGAAGTGCTTCATCACCCACCGGCGCGGCGCGTCGCGGCGTGCCAAGCCGGGCAGAGTCCCGGGTGACCCGCAGGTCCTCGTGCTGGGCGCCGTGCCGCTGAGTGTGCTCAGCGCTTCGGGTGGAGCAGCCCGTGGAAGTGCTTGATCCCGCCGCACTGCTCGGACCAACCTCTCCGCCGCCTACCTTAGCAATCCGCGTGCGTTGGGCGCGTGGGCGGTCCGCCGCGTTAAAGGGATAAGTGTTGCGGGCCTTAGCCCCTGCCGCGAGGCTTGGTGGGCAGGCCCGCAACACACGCCTGTGAGATTGGTGGCCTAGCTGCGCGGCGGACCGAGCGGCGTAAAGTCTGGGCTGGCGCGGCGAAGTTGCAGCAGGCGCCGGTGAAGCCCTCGCGCGACAAAGAAGGCAGGAAATTTAAAAAGAACGTGTGCGCTTATTTTGAATTACGCGCTTATGCACATATGCTCAGTTGTACTTACGCTCACTTTGCGATACGTGCAAGTTGACCTACGCTCACTTGTACATACGCTCAATTAGACTTATGCTAATTTCGACTTACGGGCTTTTGAACTTACGCTCGATTATGGTTACGCTCTTTTCTACTAACGCGCATTTTCTCCTACGCGCATTTGCTCTTACGCTCTTTAGTACATACGCTCTGTTTCAGATACGCTCTTTTAAACACGCGCAATTTGCGAAACGCTCAATTATTTGTACGCGCATCTGGCGAAGACCCACCACACCAACGCCGCCCTACTCCCATTGCTATCCCCTGCGGTTCCTCGAGGTCAGTGGTCATCCCCCCTCCCCCCCCCCCCCCCCCCCCCACCACCACTTACACAACGCCGGTTCCGCGAGGACCGGCCGCCACCTCTCGCGATTTCGGCTGTTGTAGGCTTTGATGGCCGAGAGGGAATGCCATGCCCCTACTGGTCGCCATACTTGTCACTAGGTTATATTTCAACCTGAGGAACTTGCTCATTATGTGCTGGTCGTTTAAAGTTTATTGTGCGAGAGTATGGGTAGCTGCGCTTACAGAGTCTGAAGGTCTCAGTGTCTTTATCTGCTGTCTACGGCCGCCAACGCGGCTTGCCGAGAACGAAGTGTGCGCTACTTGAGCTGGAACGACATCGCGGAGGCGGGCGCGCAGCTGGTCCAGGACGGTGGAGGTCGGGCAGCTTGAGACGGGCGAGTAGAAGTAGAGCCCCGACGTCGTCACCAGCGTCGGCGGCGCCCTCCCTCGGCCCCTCGGCTGCGCCGCTGCAGGAGCGCTGCACCTACCCCGCACACTTCACCAAGCGCATGCGCAAGCGGTACGCCAAGCAGCGCCGGGAGTACTTGCTGTTTAACGGGCCCTTCCAGACCAAATGGGACGAGGTAGACGACGCGGAGGTCCGCGCCCGTCGGTGCCAGCGCGACCGGAGGCCCGCGCCGGCCGCCAACTCCACCCCTGACGGGGCGGAACCCCCGCGCCGGACGTTCCGGTGGAACGACAAACTCAACGCGTATGTACTCCTATCATCCATCGGACAGACCAGCGCGGAGGCCGCCGGAGCGTCCCAGACCAGCACGCCGCTGCACACCGAGGAGGACGCCAAGACGTCGGATACCGCCTCGCCGCCGCCATGAGACGACGTCGCCAGCTGTATCTCGCTGCGCTTCCGCTCCCTTGACCGCCCGGACGAGGAGCTTGACCAGCCCTCGGACAGGTCGTCCCCGCGCCGACGACCGGATGACGGCGACAAACGCGGCCGTCGACAGCCCTCCGAGCAGCGGCAGTGTCGAGCCCCCCGCGCGCCGCACCGTCCGCGCCGGCTGGATGACTATGTCCTCCAGCTAGAGGACACCCTCGACACGGAGGCCGCCGACGGGGATAACAGCGACGACGCAGACACCCTCCTCACAACGCCCTGGACGAAGATTTCGACTGGGGCGACCTCGGCGAGGGTGTTGAGGCCAGCCCGGCCCGGCCGGCCCAGCCCTCACTTCAACCACACCAGCCGCACCAGCCACCCGCCGTGGATGTGCTGCCCGGGTCCACCGTGCGGCTAATCAGTGTGATTCACTACTCTTGTGACTCTCTTGCTTCGCGCACCTGCGCTGTCTGACCTCCGTCGTGTTGTCATAGTTAGCTATTGTGTACCTAGTGTGTATCGTACATCATGCTCCTGAATAAACTTCTGCTAAGTTCAATCGCCTTGCCTTCCTTCCTGCGCCAGTCACAATTAAACTAGAAAAATTGAGATAGTTATATAGGTAAAATATTTCTCAGATGCTCGCGGTAAATAGTTCAAGTGATTCTTGTTACTGTCGATGAATAAAGGGAGTGGAGTTTAGAAAAATATACTATTGCATGAAAGGCTTTTAATAAAGTATACCATACAAAGACCTAATTGAGCTCAATGCTAAAGAACTTAGTAGACAAGAGTTAAAACAAACATTCAAAATGGTACCTAATTGATAACTCAGGTCAATGCTAAAAAGATAGATGAGATAAAACAAGAAACGTACAAACATTCAAAATGTTACAAAATAAGTATCTCAGGTCAATACTAGAAAGATTGGTATATAAAACACGAGTTAAACAAAAATAACATGAAGTTGCACAGAACATTAGAACTGTCACCAAAGACCTAACTCAGCTCAATGCTAAAGTGCTTAGTATTCAAGAGTTAAAACAAACATTCAAAATGATACCAAATACATAACTCAGCTTAATGCTAAAATGATTGGCGAGTTACAACAAGAAACATACAAACAACATTGAATAATGTTACCAAATAAGTAACTCAGCTCAATGCTAAAAAGATTGTACGTTTCATGTTTTAACTCGCCAAAGAACATTCAAAATGTTGGGTAGCAAAACCACCAAAACTGCATCCTGACTGCATTATGTGTCCAATACAAAATGTGTATACAGTGCCTAAAATGCACCTAAGCCACAAAAATAAACATTTTAGATTGGACATATAATGCAGTCAGGATGCAGTTCTGCTACCTGGGAAGCTCAAAATAACTACTTTGCTTACCCAGATAACAGCACAAATCGGGAACAAAAAATTATGAACAAGTTAAGAAATTAAGAACAAGTTACGAAAAATTAAGAACAAGAAATGAAACTACGGAAGGATCCTTTCTACATCATCGACTGTACATTCAGTTTGGCAGCGAGGGTTTGGACACACGCGCCTTCTTACCAGCCAACGAATCATGCACTCGTAACAAACATAGTGCCTGCACCTGCTCAATACCGAGTCTGCTTGTGCCATCCTGCAAATGGTACACTCCCGCCGACCACCTTGAGCTGGAGCAAGCTGCTGCTGAGCTGCTGCTGTAGGCTGGTTCTGCACAGCTTGACCTTCATTCGCCATTCCAGCAGCAGGCTGGTGCTGGGGCATCATGGGTTGAGCAGTTCCCACAGCAGCGGCAGCAGGCTGGTGCTGCTGCATCATGATGGGTTGAGCACCAATCGGAGTTCCCCCAGTAGCGGCAGCAGGCTGGTGCTGCTGCATCATGATGGGTTGAGCACCAATCGGAGTTCCCCCAGTAGCGGCAGCAGGCTGGTGCTGCTGCATCATGATGGGTTGAGCACCAATCGGAGTTCCACCAGCAGCGGCAGTAGGCTGGTGCTGCTGCATCATGATGGGTTGAGCACCAATCGGAGTTCCACCACCAGCAGGAAGCTGAGGGAACTGAGGCAGTCCACCCATCATAGCCTGCAGCTGAGCGCGCAGCTGCCTCTCCGCATTACTTGGTCGACCCCTGCCCCGCCGGATAGGAGTATGCGGATTAGGCCAGAACTGACCAACTGCAAACAAATAAATGAAAATAAGTGACAAAACATTGGATAACACAACAAGATGGTACCAAAGTGAAGTGTAACACTATGCACTGAGACTTCCACAAATAATTGCAGACCACACTTACCAGTCCAAGCATTGGGGGTTGTTGCTATTGGTGGTGCTAATGGTGGTGCTATTGGTGGTGGAGGCTGTGCTGTAGTTCTAGCTTCCATAACCTGCTGCTGATTCTGCGATTCCTCCTCAGCTGTCAACAAATAAAACATGTAACCATTAAAACTGTAGGGACCACTGTCACATAAACTAATAGCAAGGTAAGCCGAATGCAATAGGGAGTCAGGTGGACATTGGACATACTTGGATAATGAAAATGAAAATGATAATGGATGTGCATTGGGGCTGAGGCTACTGGGGGCTCAGATACCGGCTGCTCCTCATCAGTAGTCTGCGTAGCAGTAGTCGCTGAAAAGAAAGATAATGATGTTAAAACAGCGCATTGTTCTCCCTGAACTGAGATCGTACGATAATTATTTATCAATCATTGAATTGACTTTCAACGACCTAAGGACCCCAAAAAGCATAAAGGCACCCAACCCACTGCCATTTTACCGTGAAGTTCCCGGTTGTTTTCGGAAAGATTCCCGATTAATTTAGAGTGTCACTTGCGCCGAACGAAAGTTGGCAAACTTCGAGGTTAAGCATGTATTGTATTTTACATGTTCAGAGTGCCTGGTACATAATGAAGTCGAGCCCTGCTCAGCTTTGATATTTTTAACAGTTCGTCATCATAACATTTTCCAATCCCGCATTTTTGATCTAGAAATGCGACACATAACCTAAAACGTTACTGCGGGAAATAGCTACCGTGTGAAGTGCTTTCCGGAGTCAACCAAAAACTTCACGAAAAAGATGTTTGTTGTGAGGACGGGCACTGAAGGCGAGCATCGTGTGCCCCAAAAAAACAGAGTTACACTTCAAGCAGCAATGGCCGAGCACTACTTCAGCCATACACCACAGTACCATTTCTCAAAATAAACGTTTGGCTTAGACAAAGCGAAGGTAGTTGGGTGACAACGACCTGAAGTCGGTCGAAGCATCAGAGACACACTTACGCATTATTGATGACGGTGAAAACGAGTTACTGTGATAACGTGGAAAGGACGGAGGTGATGAAGGCGGGAAACGAGCTTCGTCCAACCAAGGTCAAGCTGAGTCGAGATCTGAAGCGGGCTCGGTACGACGTAAGTCAGGAGCGCAACCCCGGGCCTCAGTTTGACGGGACGCAGAAGAACAAAAATCGTCTCGGTGGCAGTGGCGGGGGGCAGTGTGGGGGGCGCTTAATGTTCTGTTAATAATCAATAGACCTGTTGGCTTCGCCTATTTACACTGTTCTACAATTTTTAAAGAAAACCAAACAACACGTATTCGATTGCGTAGCCCCACGGGTTATTCTTACAGCTTTCTTCTGAGGAGCGTATGACATATCCAATATGGATATCAGAGAGCTTAGTGCAGCTCTTCAGTCAGAGTCAGTTGTGAGCTCTTTCGGATCCATTGAAGGTGTGTTTGGGGGATCAGATAATTTGCCTGATGGGTCTCACTTTGTGTTGATTGCTACCAATAGCACTTTAAACTTGCTCAGAACGAGTACATATATTGGATGCTTCAATACACTTTTTTCACCCAGTGCTTCTCAGCAGTGGTGGGTACGTTTCAAAATCACAGAATACACCAATTTCACTCTTTGGAGTACAATGGTTTTGTTGTCTTTTAAATGTTTATCCCCTTCACAGGTTCACACAATTTTTACTGTAAAGAATACCGTTGTAAGTCAGCATTAATACAAGAAAGTGTGATTAACAGTTCATTGATCATGAAAAAACACGAATTTTGTTTAATTTTTGTTTTGCTCTAGATGTTACAGTGTTGTTGGTTTTTATTTCAAAATGAATCACAAGATATGTATGATGCTATGCTGACTTCATTGCGAGCCAAGTTGAGAACATGGCAATTTACCTTTGTAATATGTGATGAAAATGTATTGCAGTCTGATGCTTACAAAACTGTGTTTGGTGTTCAGATTGTTACTTCTGTTCATCAGAATGTTATTGTAAGTAAATTAGTTAAATAATTACCAGATGTTATGTAGTCTTCTTTGATTATATATCAACCTTCAATAGGTTATTTTTAATTTTTTTTTATGAGCGCATATTTTCTTTTTGTTTCAGAATGTAACTAGACTAGCAGCCACTCACACAGCAGCATTAATGCATATTCCAGTGCATTGGGACAAATTTAAGCGTATCATTAAGTTGTGCTGTGCATTACAGTTTTTGCCAAGAAGTCTGATTCTAAGGGGCTTATCCGTTGTGAAAAAAGAAGCAATGAACTGTGACAACCAAGTCTTTGATCGTCTATGGCCAATTATACAAGTCATCGCCTCACCCCCTCACAATTTTTTAGTTTATGGTTGCCCAGATAAATCCAACTATGCCAGGTGAGCAAATGAAACCTAAAAATCAAGTACAATAATATTTACATTATATTGCTTGAAATTATCAAAATGTATTTCCTTGCAGGGAAATATTAGCAGGAGAAATGAATAAGGTTTGCCGTGCCCAGCAATACAAAGTTCAAAGATTCATAGGTATGTTACATTAAACCAATATTATTTATGGAAACATACATACATACGCACAAATAAACACTGTTCACAAGAACAAGTTTATTTATGTTCTAATGTAACTTTTTTTTGTGCAATGGCTAAATTCTTGATAACCACAAATAGCAAGTCACTTTGCCCACACTCTCCCAAAATAAGTTGCCTTTTCCCAGCTATTTCCCTTCCCAGATCATCATCAGTACTAAAGGTACTTGTAGCCCTCGACGTCATAGAATTTTGAAATTTGTTTTTCATTGTGATTTTTTGAGCCCGCTCACTGTCTTCTGGGCCTAAAGCAGTTTAATACCTTACTAATATGTCCTGAAATATTAAATTGATGCCTAAGTGTGTGGTATGAAAATAGGAAAGCCCATGATTCAATATCCATTCAGCCAATTTTAATAGAAATTAAAGAGGCATACCTTAAATGTTTCCCCTTATGTGTTAGGGGGTACTGACCTACATGTTCTCCCATCTTCCCTGTTACACTTTCCCTATGATAAGTTTCCTTTTAGACTGCAGTTTGACAGCTCTTCATGTTAACACTGCGTCCATAATAGGCCACTACACTAATTTAGAGTGATTTTCCTGTTGCGTGTGTAAACAAACATTGAAGTTATTTTACTTATCTCTGTTTCTGAATTTGCGTTACAAGTAGATATCTAAGAGCAATGCAAAATATGTCTTTTAAAAAAAGAAATAAAAAAGTCATGGACAAGCTATTTGCGCAATGGTCACATCAGGAAGACAAATTTACAATAAAGTTTTGAAAGAATCCATTTTTCTGTTCAAGGCGAAATTCTTCGAATGGTAAAAACCACTATTGAGGACCAGCACCTACTTCTGCTAGGACGAAGACCTCTGCGTGCCAGACCATCAAGAATTTGCTCAGCCCTTTCTGAAAATGCCGAAATAGGAGTGTTGACTAGAGGAATAACAAGGCCTACAATGAACATTGATTACCTCATCTTAAACTTCCTCCTGAATGTTTCGCAAATAGTTCTAAGATATTCAGGCATATACGAAAGTAATGTTTTTTTTTAGTTAAATTTTTTCCAACATTCTCAATTCAGTTATAAATGCATTTGTAGCACTAGAATTAAAGTGACATATTTATATGTATGTCCATTAAGCTTAATAAAGCCAATGGTTCCTTCCATTGAGTGAATTCATGATTGCACAATGTACAATTGCTAGCAAGAATGCAACTTATGCCATTGTTACTGCTATGTTTCTACACTTTCTACCTCCCAGTAAGTAAAATGATCCAATCTGGAGAAGATGTTTGTTAAAAATGAAGCAATGAGCCCACAGTTCATAAACTATTTGCATGTATATTTACAAAACAACTTAACTCTTCAGGTTGACTACACAAACATAAAATATGAGCAACACTCATCAATTTACAATCAAAAGCAGCCTTCTCGGAAGGTAGTTGAAACTGAATGTACTTGGTAGAACAAGACAATCTCAAACAGTCTGTGCATTAAATATTACTAAAGAAATCATTCCCTCAACTGATTTTCTAAGCCCTTCAATCGAAACAAAGGTTGCTCTGGACCAATCTTATATCATAAAAAAATATTGTCCACAGCATTAAATTAAACAATTAACAGCATTCGAGCAGCAAAGACAAATACTGTGAAGAAATGCAGGACACTGAGAGTGTACTACTTTCACAATAAGATAAAATCAGGGAGACACACTTTGGCTTTTGCATTAAATAATCTAACGCGTGGAAAGAGGAAAACTACTAGATAGCTTATTAAAGATATTTCCATCTCTCATACACAAGACAGTCTGCTTATTGTGAAATATATGGGACAATAACATTACAGTTGCACTCCAATTTACTTGCTTCAGGACATCATACATAATCTTTGTTATTCTTCATGACTGTGCCTTTAAATTCAGAGCACTGTCAAATGCCAAGCTAGCAAAAGCTTCATAAAAGTCAAATTAAACCCTGCAAAAAGAGAACTGATTCAAATTTTGTTATAAATAGCGACCATTCACAGTAACATTCCGTAATCCATACCAGCATCAGTTTTTATCTTCAACAGTTGGATAGGCACTGACATCACTAAGTGGTCGACATTGAGACCAGGAAACGTTGGCATCCTTCAAATTTGGGCCACTGAAAAGGGAACAAATAGTCAAATTACATTAATAAAAAGTTGAGGTATATAGTCAAGTAATTTTACAAATTGTTTTCTCATTTTTAAATTATTACATAACACTGAAAGTTGAGGTTCATTCTTGTTTACATCTCTGGCAGGCACTAAGGCATGAGGCAATACACCAAACAGCAGTGACGATGCAGAGATAAACCATCCAGAACGAAAAACTGCAACAATTGAGAACAACATTTAAAAGAGAGCAAACTCCTTGGTCAGAGAATCAAAATTACATTCCTTTCTTACATAGTTTGAACGGGCAATGCACAGACATTCGATGTGATGTTGGCAGGGTCAATACCGACTCTCACAAATAAATCAGGATCTGCTCACTTTTAAATCAGGAGTCCTTCTTTTTCTCTCTCGCATCTCCGGCCTCCTACCAGAAACAGAGAGTTAAACAAGACCAAAGTGCACAACCTCGAGGTGAGCACACCCTCAAACAAAATTATCAAGTATTGAGGATAGTAATCGGTTTCTTGAGAAATAACACGATCTTCGGTCGTCGACCATAACCTAAGAGCACTGCGAAGTACTATCTAGTGACAGCCGTTCGGTTAACGGACCAAACACATACTTTAGCTGAGCACGTCTAAATAACTGTACCGATACCGTCAACAGTAACCTTCGATCATCTTGAATCAATATCAATTTTACACCAGATTAACGAGGTCCTGATGGTTATCAAGGAGGGTAGAGTGTGTTTGTTTTGTTTACGTAGCGTCCAACCTACCTGCTAGCACCTAGCAATGCGCTATTCGCAGGCAGGCAGTCTACTTTTTCTTAGCAGCCAGTTGTATGGACTAGTTGAAGTCATAGACTTGCGGCTGAGCTAATGCCCGAACGGCGACTTGATAAAAAATATAAACCGAATTATTTAAAAGTACCACGAAGCTGACACCCCCTGGTTTTCATATATTTTCTTACTGTTTACATTCTAAAATTAAGTGTTCATAGGTTGGCAGCACTTGGAGTGATTTGGAATGTTTTCATTTTGTATCACCTGGTCCCTTAAAGCCTTGGCTGAGCATTTAAATTTAGATTACAATTCATATTGAAATTATATATTTAATTTTAAATTGGCTCAGCCAATAAGTTTGCTGTGCTTGCACTGCGGCTTGTTTACCGTTTCACAAAAATACGACTTGCAAAGTTGGTATTTATTTTAACCGATGCCCCTCGCGAGACAGCCCCAGTTGTTTTGCTCGTTTTTTTTGGCCCGTTCTTTCGCGTGAGCGAAGCTAGTACCCGTTAGGAACTTGTAGGTTAAGTGTATCGTTGTGCTCTCCCGTAGAATGTCAATAGTTTGGAGTTTCCCGTCGTATTCGTCACGTCTTCATGACGAGGAGAGTAAGTATCGCTTCTATAAGTGATTTTGATCTTCCTGTGACTCAGCATAACGGCCTTTCTCAAGCATTTTTGTACTATATTTGTCAAGGCTCATCGTGGTGGGAAGGTGTGTGTGAAGCATCAGACCTTATATCAGACAAGCAGCAGCAGAACAGTGACATTGGAGTGAAGACGATGCTTCTGACAGAAGAGAACAGATGTAAGTCCCCTAAGGAGCAGCTGTTAAATCATTAAATTGCTCTTTCTTTTACTCATTCTTTACATATTCTTTTGATAAAATCCTAAAAATGTTTGTTCATTCAAGAGCTCTTTCAGGGTTTGAGCAGTTTGAGTTATAAGGTACTATTAAAATCTCATTGAGTCCCTAAATGGTTTGAGAACACAGAATGTGATGGTAAACCAAGCGTAGAGCTGTTTGGGATGAGCAGTAATACCGTAATTTGCAAAAACTCCGCTTGTAACTTGAATACTAGACTATTATTGCACGGAATGGCTAGAAATTTTAAGTGGAAGTAAATTTTAGTGTAAATAGTCTGAACTCACCTAGTTTAGCATTTTGGAACAGTCTAAACTATCTTCTACCGATGTCATACAAGTCCTGAGGCTGTAAGTTAATTAGGCTGGATAGCGCAATCCCCATAACTCTGTAACTAAAAGTCTGCGTGTGATAAGTCTTTCAGGATAAATCAAGGGTGATATGAGCTACTTTCAGTAGTTTTTGCGTCGAAAAATTTTATGACATCATTTGGGATATTTCCAAAAGTACCCTTCAAAAATTCAAAAAAAAAAATTCGACAAAATTTTTTTTTCCAAATTTTTTTTTTTGTCATCTACTGTCACCAATTAGGGTGCATACCAAGTGGCAAGTCGCTACCATGACTCCTTCCCTACTTTTACCTATAACTCATTTCTACACATTGTCAAAATGGTGTTATTTAATATCTCCAGAATAGGTGCACCTAGAGAGCTACCATTTACAGGGTAAACTCTGGTACCATAGGAGAGCCTACAAAAAAAATATGGTCGATTTTGGAGACAACTTTTTTTTTCGGGTGTACTGCTGACATGGAATCACTCATATGTTAAATGACTGAGAGATTAAATGTTGAGGTCCACACATCACATCAAGCAACAACTCTTTGCAAAAAGTTTAAGACCTTCAATGATCAACGCACAGCACCTATTCCATAATTTTTTCGAGGGCCAGTACGCTTCTGATATCTTTTGTTTGAAATAAAAGTATGATATTATTCTTACAAGGTCTTACAAGGTCTTACTAAAGCTAAGACTAATACTTTGTAATACCAATTTCATTGGAATTACTAGACTTCTTGTTTGTTTATGCAGGGAGCTGCTCTTTTGCGGAGGTACCAGATTGCTTGCAAGTGGAGGAGTCTACATCACTCTTAGCATCAACAGTCCAAACTCCTTCAGCAGTGCATGCGAGGTCAGTCATAAGTGAAAAGAGATCATCACCTAGTGATCTCAAAATAGCTGCTGCAAAGTTATACCTCAATTCAGGAAAACAACATGTCAACTACTCTGGAAAAGTACGCAAGGCTCGTCAACTAAAAACGTCCTGCCATGAGAAATGCAATAGATGTGTGGCACCAAGATTAAACCTTGTGGAGAGACAGGAAATTTTCAACACCTTCTGGACCCTGTCCGATCATGAGAGACAGTGGCTTTTCATTTATGGATTGGTAAAGACAACAACTCCAAGAAACAAGAGTTCTTTTCGAGGGGGTAAGCATACTACACGGTCCTATTACTTTAACATTGCAGGGAAAGGGAGACGAGTTTGTAAGACAATGTTTAAAAACACACTGTGCATTTGTGATTCTTGGATTGACAGTGCTCTGTCTCATTTCTCAAAAGATGGTTTCAAACCAGACATGAGAGGCAAGATGAGAAGTGCATCTAAAGTAAGGGGGGTTTGGAGTTAAATGTTAATGTTATGCAATGAGGTAGTTAAATAACACCACCTGTTTTAATGCTGCTGCTACTTCTACAATAAAAAGTACAACCAATAATCTTATCTGTGCACAAATATATGAAACCAAAGTTTTGATTCCGCTATTGTATTCAGCAAGAAAACCAATTCGAACATTGGCTCAGAATCACTGCAACCAAAAGAACCTCTCTTAATAAGTAAATGTAGTAGTACACATTGATACGACACTGGTACTGGCCCCTAGGGCTGCGGTGGGGCCCGGTGCCGGCCGGGTGCCGGCCAGGTCCGGGGTCTGGGGTCCGGGGCCAAGCCGCGGGCGAGGCGGGGCGCCGGCCCGCGACCGGGTGCGGGCCTGGGCCAGGGCCGGGCTGGGGCTGGCCGCGGCTGGGGCCGTGGCTGGGGCCGTGCGGGCCGCGGGGCCGGGGCCGTGGAGGCCGCGGGTGGGCCGCGCGGCCGGGCGGGGCTCGCGGGGAGCAGCTGGGAGCGGTAGGGCCGGGCCGCGGCGACCGTAGGCTACGGTTGGACGCCCCGCCCGCGGCGCTCGTGGTGACCATGAAGTACCTGGTCCTGGTAGGCGCGAGCTGTGACTGTCAGGGTGACGCGTCCAGGTGCAGCCTGAGCGCGCCGAAGTGCTCGGTAGGCCGGGCCAGGGGCTGCCCTGGCAGTCACGCCTAACATGACCAGGTACTTCACGGTGAGCGCTAGCGCCGCGGGCGGCGCGCCCGGGTGCAGCCTGAGCGCGCCGAAGTGCTCGGTAGGCCGGGCCAGGGGCTGCCCTGGCAGTCACGCCTAACATGACCAGGTACTTCACGGTGAGCGCTAGCGCCGCGGGCGGCGCGCCCGGGTGCAGCCTGAGCGCGCCGAAGTGCTCGGTAGGTCGGGGCAGGGGCTGCCCTGGCAGTCACAGCTCGCGCCTACCAGGACCAGGCAGGCGTCTCCAAGGCTGGTGGGCCCGTTACCCACGCGTGTCGGGCGCGGCTGCCTAGCTCAAGCCCGGCAGGCGTCTCCCTCTCCCGGGCGAGAGGCGCATCGCAGGTAGTTCTGACATATGTTGCTACCAAACTTGACCACAATTTAGTTGTTCTGTTACAACATGGTACCAAGTGGTAGTTGCTGTTATGGGCCACTCTGGGTTAAATTGAACGACTTTTGTCTGACTATCAATGAAAACAAATACAACTGTTGGCAAACAATATCCTTATCAAGGAGAGTGTCGTTAACTAACAACTTTTTCGAACAGTGCAGCCTCCAACACTCTTATTCGTAAGAATCACAGCTTAAACGACTTCGAGATACGGTCTTACAATCTCGCAATAATAAAGATACACACACACCTCCGTCTCGACGGCACGATTTCCACGCATTACACGCTTCGACACGCTTATACTGTGTTTGAATTTTCCGCCACTTAGTTACCCACTTCGCTGGGCGATGAAAAATAACGCAACCGTATCACCATATACTCCGATCTATGAGAAATTTATAGACACTCTCAGAAGCTATACACGGTTCCACCTAACCACAGCGGAGTACGACGGCGGTCTGTACTTAAAAATAAATAAATGTATAATTTTGCTGAGTTACTTATTTATAATTTTTTCATTGTGTATTTCTCACATGGTATACTAAAAATATTTATTAAATATTTTTAAATATATTTTCAAAAATTTAATTAAAAAAAAAAAGAATTTCGCGTATACCATTCGAAGCCATCTCAAAAAATGTGACATTAAATTTAAAAAAAAAAAAATTAATAAAGAAAACAAACAAGGGAAAAAAAGAAAGCGCAAAAAAAAAAAAATTAAAAGAAAAGATCCGCCCGAAAAGCCTCAATGACCCGACGGGGTAGAGGCAGGAGGCGAAGAGGGTTAAGCCAAAAAAAAAAAAAAAAAAAAAACACGACCGTTGAAGATTTTTTTCCGCTTGCATTGCGTTATGGGGTGCGGTTGGCCATCTGCCACCACCCCGCCTTTTGCGTCCTTCATGGACCTTCCTCAAAGTGATTAGGTGTTGTCTGTCCAACGGGGACCCGCCCTGGGCGGGAACCCGGCGGCTCCTCCTCTCGCAGCGAGACTGCAGCAGTTGCCCCTAGAGGGCGCTGTCTGTCTCACCTCTCCCTTCCCTCTCGCGCGGTCCTCGGACCGCTGTCTCCCTCTGGTCCCCAGTTGTTTCAATAGCTAGCAGTGTCTCTGGTGCTTCTGTGCCCAGTGCAGCGTAGGCGTTGTCGCTCTCGCTCCGATTTTTAATGGTACACTACACTTACCTACAGGCTTGAGTGTGCGGCACGGGTTCCATCCCAGCCGACATTTCGGCATTAACTCCCCGGCTGTCTCTTTTGAGCATCTGGCCACATACACACACACACACACACTCACACACACACACCACACACACACCACACACACCACACACACCACACATACTCCATACACATTTTCTCGTCCATCACGGCTTACTCTGAGTTAGTACAATGCCAGTTGACCGTACTCCTCCACCAACCCGAGAAAGGGGTCTTTTTTCTCCATTCTCTCCAGAGTACAATACCCCCTCAGGGACTCTGACACCAGGCACTAGAGCCTCGGCCTTAGGAGAAGATTTTGACACCACAGATGTCCCTAACACCACTCAACCTGCAGCCGCCAACTGGCGAGCAGATATAGAGAAGTCGGAAACAACACACTTCAGTATTGTAGATCCAGTGACGGGGAGGAGATTACCAACTGAACCACACCACACAGATCATAATGGCCCTCGTCCGTCCATACCAGGCATTACACAGTTAAGCACTATAACATCCTCGGCATCTAGCACTTGTATCACTTCAACAACATCAGTCACCACATCCACAATGGCCTCGACCATCTCAACCATGCCAACAAAAATCACACACATGCCACCGATGCCCGAGAGTGCTAAGCAGCTCATTAGGAGCCTTTCCCACTCGTCCAGGGATAGTAAGAGGGGAAGGGAAGGAGACGCCTCTGGCTCCTCTTCTGAAGAAGAGGATCGCCAGAAGTCGGTCAAAAGGTCCAAGTCTGGAAAAGTTGCACAACAACCTGACCGGAAGGCCCATCAGACCCAACCTACCAACAACAAACCTAAGTCTTTGCCCCCACCTCTTGTCCTCCAGCATAAACGCTACTTTCCAGCATTAGAGCGTCACCTACTTACACTGAGGCTTAAGGACAAACCCGTAGGTAAGGCTTACGGACAAGAGTTCCGAATCCAGACCACAAACTATAAGGACTACGACAAGGTGAAGGCTGCTCTGGACGAGCGCAAACTCAGTTACCATACATATCGCACACACAAGCCCAAGAGCAAGCGCTTCGCAGTGAGGGGTCTCATTAAAGAGACAGACCTTGACGATCTGAAAGCGGAAGTCGGCGAGCTCGGCTTCAAAGTTCTGCATGTAGATAGGAAAAAAAGAAGGAACGGTGATATCCTGCCTCTCGTACTTCTTGAGCTCGCCGCCACCCCAGAGGTAGACAAAGTCAAGGAAGTTACTGTACTACTGTCCCAACACATCACGGTGGAGGACGAACACCCTAAAGGCGCGCCCATCTGCGCCAGGTGTCTAAGGTACAACCACACACAGGCCTATTGCTCACGTCCTCCACGCTGTGCCATCTGCACGAAGGACCATCAGTCGAAGGACTGTCCCACACCGAAAACCACGCCCACCCGCGTGAACTGTGGTGCAAGTGGCAAAAGCGGTCACAGGGCAACATACAAAGGCTGCAAAAGGTACAAACTTTACACGGGGCAGATAGAACCGGCTACCACTTCATCCTCCTCCTCCGAATCTGAGAGCTCAGCGTCAGACACGGAGGAAGAATCGGTTCATAGACCGAAATTTCGCCCTGCCCCTTTACCACAGAGGTCGGCGTGGGACCGTCCCAGACCTCCACAGCGAAGCCATCAGCCTCCCGCAGACCGCACACAGCAAAAACCGCCAACTTCAAGCCAGTCACTTAACACGCCCAGCCCGGCCACAGTTTCCTCAGATTTTACATCCTTCATCAACTTGCTTAAGCAGCTTGCTGCAGTCTTTAAGACTTTCAAGCAGCAGGGACTGATGGCCGCGCTGGAAATGTTTTCGCAATTTGCAGAACAATGGTAGATAACATCTGTGAGTCCCTGCGGGTCGTATCCTGGAACATTAACTCCTGTCTCAACAAGGTCCACCAACTAAAAATACTCGTGGAGGCGCACAACCCCCACGTGGTGTTACTCCAGGAGACGTTCCTAAAGGGCCACGTGGCCACCCCTGTCATCAAGGGCTACACCTGGCACAGACACGACCGTGCGGAGAAACGCGGGGGAGGCGTCGCGGTGCTCGTGCAAAATAATGTTCATTTCCAGCGGTCAGACGCGCCCAGGGGCTTAAAGCATGCCGAGGTCGTAGGTGGAATGGTCCTGACCAGGGAAGGCGAACTCCATCTAGCCAGCCTGTATCTCCCTCCCAGCAGGGGAAGGAAAGGAGAGATAGAAAAGATCTTGCAGGCACATCCCCACTTCTTTCTAGCCGGCGACATGAACGCGCACTGGTCCCACTGGGGCAGCGGGAAGGATAATTCCTGTGGTGGCTATTTAGACCACTACATAAACCAACTCAAACTGAACATCCAAATTCCCCCCGTTGCCACGAGGGTGCACCCGTCGGACCGCGCTAAAGACGTAGTTATAGACTACGCAATTAGCCACGAGCTCCTCAGCGAGGTCGAGATGGAGGTACTAGGCCTTCAAGGCTCAGATCACCGGCCAGTGCTCTTCCGCATAAGGTCACTTAACATCCTTACACCGATCAACTACAAGCTTATAAGAAACTGGTCCGGAATCGAGCAGGACCTCGCTGATATCAGCTGGCCAACTTTTATCAACAACTCTGCGGGGAGTATAAACGAGGCTACCTTAACCCTTGAGGCCGAGCTGCAATCAGTTCTGTTTAACAACAGCCATTACATTAAACTCAAACAACACCACAAGCGACTCCTCCCGAAACCAATCCTTGACCTGCAACGTGAAAAGGCTCAACTCCACAAGGAGTTCCTGCTTCACAGAGCCCCAGCCGTAAAAACGAGAATCAACAAGTGCACGCATCAAATTACATCTCTGGTCAAGGACTGGGAGGAGGAACAGGTCCTGGAATACGTGGAAAACATTGACAACCCGAGAAAGAGGTGGCAAACCTTCAAGTCCCTTCAGGACAAACCACCTCGGATAACCACTCTCTTCTCGCCAAATAACACGCCGGCCTACCACGACCAGGACAAGGCAGAGCTGATTGCAGCGTCCCTAGAGGAGCGCTTTACGGAACATCCATCCAACACAACTTTTCTCCCCGCAGAGCAGTATAGGCCACCGGGGCCCAAATATACTCACTCAGTACCCCGTATCACCACAACTAATGTTCTTGCTGCCCTCCAAACTTGTAAGGATAACAAAGCACCAGGCCATGACGGCATTTCCTACAAGCTCCTGAAGCTCCTTCCTAGCGATGGAATTAAATTCATTAAACTTTTGTTCAATTCAATTATTATGAACCAGTCATATCCGGAGACATGGAAAAGGGCAGTAGTAGTCCCGCTATCTAAACCAGGTAAAGACCCACACAACCCTAGCAACTACCGCCCGATATCACTACTACCATGCCTGTCAAAAGTCTTCGAGAAAACTCTTCTTGCTCACCTGAATGTTCTAGAGCAGGGTCTGCGTGTCATTCCAGATCACCAAATGGGCTTCCGCGCCAGACATTCCACAGCTCACCAGCTTGTGAGGACGACCGAATACCTGGTCAAGGCCTGGAATGACAACTTAACGTCTTTTATGGTCACTCTTGACGTTGAAGCGGCCTTCGACAGAGTACCACACCAACATTTGCTCTACAAGCTTCACAAATTTAAATTTCCTGGCTGGTTTATATCCTTTTTATCATCTTATTTTCAAGGCCGATCCTTTATGGTGAGGGTGGGGAATGCAATCTCCAGTGACCATCCGATCGCGGCAGGTACCCCTCAGGGGTCATTTCTCTCACCGTTCTTGTTTAACGTGTTCATTGCCGACATCCCCACACCTCACTAGCACCATGGTATCATCTCCCAGTACGCTGATGACACGTGCTACATCACATCCGCCCCAAACCCTGTAATAGCAGAGGATCACATGCAAAGAACGCTCGTCCAGCTTGAGCGGTGGTGTAGCACGTGGAAAACTAAGATCAATGGCTCCAAAAGCAATGTCATCTGCTTCGAGCCACGACGCACACACAACACCAGACCATTCCAGTGCGACATCAGCGTCAACAGGAGCAAATCCCAGTCGTTGAGGAGGCCAAGTACCTAGGTGTAATCTTTGATCATCGTCTCAAATGGGACAAACACATTCGCTACGTGCTCAACCGGGCCAAACAACGGACTGGCGCACTGTACGGCATGTCCCCACCTCCTCAACGACTATCAGAGGACACTAGAAAAGTCCTCTACCTGTCTCTCATACGACCCATCATCACCTATGGGGTCCCAACTTGGCTAGGTACTTGTACATCAAATAAAAATATTATATTCAAATATGAGAGACAGTGGATCAGAAAGATCTATAAGATACCATGGCGCACTAAAATAGCAAATGTAGAGTCATCCGCTGATTTCCCACTCCTCAAGGAGTTTACTAACACACTTGCCACCAACTTCAACAACTCTCTCCTAAACCACCCAAACCAGCTCATAGCAGCTTTAGGTAATTATGGTAGGCAGAGAACAACGGATTGGCCAAATAGATACCAAAAACTCTACCCACTTTAGAATATCTTTTAAACTTACTCTTTTCCCCGTCTAGCTTCTAACATCTTATATTGTCTTCACCTCATAGAGAGGCACGGTAGGCTTAAGCGGTGAAGCCCAGTGTGCCGCACTTCTCGGCACACTCCACCGAATCCTCCTCCTCCCTCTCTCCTTTTCTCTTCTTCTCTTCCCTGCACCTCATCATCATCTCAGTGCTTAACCACCCTGTCCTTCTCTCCATACAGGCTTTTCCACGGGGTTAGTCCCGCTTCACGGGGAGCCCCGATTTAAACAGGGAGTAACGCCCCTATCTGAGGCTGAAAACCGAAGCCGTCCTTACAAATGGCTTAGGTTAGGGCCGGTGATGCTGTAAAAAAAAAGAAAAAAAAAACTGGCGCAGGTTACTCACCTGCAGGTATTGTATCATTTTTCCCCTTGCGGTGACCGGAGCCGTAATACGCTAGCTTGCTGTTTGGGGCATAGGGATCTTTTGTTGCCGGCTTCTGTGCCATAGATTTTTTTCCGCTTGCATTGCGTTATGGGGTGCGGTTGGCCATCTGCCACCACCCCGCCTTTTGCGTCCTTCATGGACCTTCCTCAAAGTGATTAGGTGTTGTCTGTCCAACGGGGACCCGCCCTGGGCGGGAACCCGGCGGCTCCTCCTCTCGCAGCGCTGTCTCACCCTTTCCTTCCCTCTCGCGCGGTCCTCGGACCGCTGTCTTCCTCTGGTCCACAGTTGTTTCAGTAGTTAAGAGTGTCTCTGGTGCTTCTGTGCCCAGTGCAGCGTAGGCGTTGTCGCTCTCGCTCCGATTTTTAATGGTACACTACACTTACCTACAGGCTTGAGTGTGCGGCACGGGTTCCATCCCAGCCGACATTTCGGCATTAACTCCCCGGCTGTCTCTTTTGAGCATCTGGCCACATACACACACACACACACACACACACACACACACACACACACACACTACACACACACACACACACACACACACACACACACACACACACACACACACACACACACACAACACACACCACACACACTTCACACATACTTCATACACATAATTTCGTCCATCACGGCTTACTCTGAGCTGGTACAATGCCGGTAGACCGTACTCCTCCACCAACCCGAGAAAGGGGTCTCTTTTCTCCTTTCTCTCCAGAGTACAATACCCCCTCAGGGACTCTGACACCAGGCACTATAGCCTCGGCCTTAGTAGAAGATTTTGACACCACAGATGTCCCTAACACCACTCAACCTGCAGCCGCCAACTGGCGAGCAGATATAGAGAAGTCGGAAACAACACACTTCGTATCGTAGATCCAGTGACGGGGAGGAGATTACCAACTGAACCACACCACACAGATCATAATGGCCCTCGTCCGTCCATACCAGGCATTACACAGTTAGGCACTATAACATCCTCGGCATCCAGCACTTGTATCACTTCAACAACATCAGTCACCACATCCACAATGGCCTCGACCATCTCAACCATGCCAACAAAAATCACACACATGCCACCGATGCCCGAGAGTGCTAAGCAGCTCATTAGGAGCCTTTCCCACTCGTCCAGGGATAGTAAGAGGAGAAGGGAAGGAGACGCCTCTGGCTCCTCTTCTGAAGAAGAGGATCGCCAGAAGTCGGTCAAAAGGTCCAAGACTGGAAAAGTTGCACAACAACCTGACCGGAAGGCCCATCAGGCCCAACCTACCAACAACAAACTCCTAAGTCTTTGCCCCCACCTCATGTCCTCCAGCATAAACGCTACTTTCCAGCATTAGAGCGTCACCTACTTACACTGAGGCTTAAGGACAAACCCGTAGGTAAGGCTTACGGACAAGAGTTCCGAATCCAGACCACAAACTATAAGGACTACGACAAGGTGAAGGCTGCTCTGGACGAGCGCAAACTCAGTTACCATACATATCGCACACACAAGCCCAAGAGCAAGCGCTTCGCAGTGAGGGGTCTCATTAAAGAGACAGACCTTGACGATCTGAAAGCGGAAGTCGGCGAGCTCGGCTTCAAAGTTCTGCATGTAGATAGGAAAAAGAGAAGGAATGGTGATATCCTGCCTCTCGTACTTCTTGAGCTCGCCGCCACCCCAGAGGTTGACAAAGTCAAGGAAGTGACTGTACAACTGTCCCAACACATCACGGTGGAGGAAGAACACCCTAAAGGCGCGCCCATCTGCGCCCGGTGTCTAAGGTACAACCACACACAGGCCTATTGCTCACGTCCTCCACGCTGTGCCATCTGCACGAAGGACCATCAGTCGAAGGACTGTCCCACACCGGAAACCACGCCCACCTGCGTGAACTGTGGTGCAAGTGGCAAAAGCGGTCACAATGCAACATACAAAGGCTGCAAAAGGTACAAACTTTACACGGGGCAGATAGAACCGGCTACCACTTCATCTTCCTCCTCCGAATCTGAGAGCTCAGCGTCAGACACGGAGGAAGAATCGGTTCATAGACCGAAATTTCGCCCTGCCCCTTTACCACAGAGGTCGGCGTGGGACCGTCCCAGACCTCCACAGCGAAGCCAACAGCCTCCCGCAGACCGCACACAGCAAAAACCGCCAACTTCAAGCCAGTCACTTAACACGCCCAGCCCGGCCACAGTTTCCTCAGATTTTACATCCTTCATCAACTTGCTTAAGCAGCTTGCTGCAGTCTTTAAGACTTTCAAGCAGCAGGGACTGATGGCCGCGCTGGAAACGTTTTCGCAATTGGCGGAGCAATGGTAGATAACATCTGTGAGTCCCTGCGGGTCGTATCCTGGAATATTAACTCCTGTCTCAACAAGATCCACCAACTAAAAATAGTCGTGGAGGCGCACAACCCCCACGTGGTGTTACTCCAGGAGACGTTCCTAAAGGGCCACATAACCACCCCTGTCATCAAGGGCTACACCTGGCACAGACACGACCGTGCGGAGAAACGCGGGGGAGGCGTCGCGGTGCTCGTGCAAAATAATGTTCATTTCCAGCGGTCTGACGCGCCCAGGGGCTTAAAGCATGCCGAGGTCGTAGGTGGAATGGTCCTGACCAGGGAAGGCGAACTCCATCTAGCCAGCATGTCTCTCCCTCCCAGCAGGGGAAGGAAAGGAGAGATAGGAAAGATCTTGCAGGCACATCCTCACTTCTTTCTAGCCGGCGACATGAACGCGCACTGGTCCCACTGGGGCAGCGGGAAGGATAATTCCTGTGGTGGCTATTTAGACCACTACATAAACCAACTCAAACTAAACATCCACATTCCCCCTGCTGCCACGAGGGTGCACCCGTCGGACCGCGCTAAAGACGTAGTTATAGACTACGCAATTGGCCACGAGCTCCTCAGCGAGGTCGAGATGGAGGTACTAGGCCTTCAAGGCTCAGATCACCGGCCAGTGCTCTTCCGCTTAAGGTCACTTAACATCCTTACACCGATCAACTACAAGCTTATAAGAAACTGGTCCGGAATCGAGCAGGACCTCGCTGCTATCAGCTGGCCAACTTTTATCAACAACTCTGCGGGGAGTGTAAACGAGGCTACCTTAACCCTTGAGGCCGAGCTGCAATCAGTTCTGTTTAACAACAGCCATTACATTAAACTCAAACAACACCACAAGCGACTCCTCCCGAAACCAATCCTTGACTTGCAACGTGAAAAGGCTCAACTCCACAAGGAGTTCCTGCTTCACAGAGCCCCAGCCGTAAAAACGAGAATCAACAAGTGCACGCATCAAATTACATCTCTGGTCAAGGACTGGGAGGAGGAACAGGTCCTGGAATACGTGGAAAACATTGACAACCCGAGAAAGAGGTGGCAAACCTTCAAGTCCCTTCAGGACAAACCACCTCGGATAACCACTCTCTTCTCGCCAAATAACACGCCGGCCTACCACGACCAGGACAAGGCAGAGCTGATTGCAGCGTCCCTAGAGGAGCGCTTTACGGAACATCCATCCAACACAACTTTTCTCCCCGCAGAGCAGTATAGGCCACCGGGGCCCAAATATACTCACTCAGCACCCCGTATCACCACAACTAATGTTCTTGCTGCCCTCCAAACTTGTAAGGATAACAAAACACCAGGCCATGACGGCATTTCCTACAAGCTCCTTAAGCTCCTTCCTAGCGATGGAATAAAATTCATTACACTTTTGTTCAATTCAATTATTATGAACCAGTCATATCCGGAGACATGGAAAAGGGCAGTAGTAGTCCCGCTATCTAAACCAGGTAAAGACCCACACAACCCTAGCAACTACCGCCCGATATCACTACTACCATGCCTGTCAAAAGTCTTCGAGAAAACTCTTCTTGCTCACCTGAATGTTCTAGAGCAGGGTCTGCGTGTCATTCCAGATCACCAAATGGGCTTCCGCGCCAGACATTCCACAGCTCACCAGCTTGTGAGGACGACCGAATACCTGGTCAAGGCCTGGAATGACAACTTAACGTCTTTTATGGTCACTCTTGACGTTGAAGCGGCCTTCGACAGAGTACCACACCAACATTTGCTCTACAAGCTTCACAAATTTAAATTTCCTGGCTGGTTTATATCCTTTTTATCACCTTATTTTCAAGGCCGATCCTTTATGGTGAGGGTGGGGAATGCAATCTCCAGTGACCATCCGATCGCGGCAGGTACCCCTCAGGGGTCATTTCTCTCACCGTTCTTGTTTAACGTGTTCATTGCCGACATCCCCACACCTCACTAGCACCATGGTATCATCTCCCAGTACGCTGATGACACGTGCTACATCACATCCGCCCCAAACCCTGTAATAGCAGAGGATCACATGCAAAGAACGCTCGTCCAGCTTGAGCGGTGGTGTAGCACGTGGAAAACTAAGATCAATGGCTCCATAAGCAATGTCATCTGCTTCGAGCCACGACGCACACACAACACCAGACCATTCCAGTGCGACATCAGCGTCAACAGGGAGCAAATCCCAGTCGTTGAGGAGGCCAAGTACCTAGGTGTAATCTTTGATCATCGTCTCAAATGGGACAAACACATTCGCTACGTGCTCAACCGGGCCAAACAACGGACTGGCGCACTGTACGGCATGTCCCCACCTCCTCAACGACTATCAGAGGACACTAGAAAAGTCCTCTACCTGTCTCTCATACGACCCATCATCACCTATGGGGTCCCAACTTGGCTAGGTACTTGTACATCAAATAAAAATATTATATTCAAATATGAGAGACAGTGGATCAGAAAGATCTATAAGATACCATGGCGCACTAAAATAGCAAATGTAGAGTCATCCGCTGATTTTCCACTCCTCAGGGAGTTTACTAACACACTTGCCACCAACTTCAACAACTCTCTCCTAAACCACCCAAACCAACTCATAGAGCTTTAGGTTACTATGGTAGGCAGAGAACAACGGATCGGCCAAAATACATACTGCCAAAAAACTCTACCCAGTTCAGAATATCCGTTAAACTTACCTCTTCCCCGTCTATCTTCTAAAAACTGTATCTTGTCGTCACCCCAGGTAGGTAGGCTTAAGTGGTGAGGCTCCAGTGCCGCACTTCTCGGCAATACTCCACCGAATCCTCCTCCTCTCTCCTTCTCTTCTTCTTCTCTGCACCTCATCATCATCTCAGCAAGCTTAACCACCCTGTCCTTCTCTCCATACAGGCTTTTCCACGGGGTAAGTCCCGCTTCACGGGGAGCCCCGGACCGGACCTCCTCTATTCTAGCAATGCAATCATTAAGCATGTCTAGAATTTTGAAGGGTCCCTCCCACGCTGCGTACAATTTTGTGGTCTTACCACGCCTACGACGACGATTGTACAACAAAACAATGTCGCCTGGCTTCAAGTACGTGAGTGTTGAGAATTTGTCGTAATGAGACTTAATTCGCAATGTCGCACGGTGGGTATTCTTCCCTACTAGCTGGTATTTTGCTGAGTCGGTCTCTGCAGTACTCTGGGTACCGAGACATAGCGACCTCTGCAACCCGGCGGGGGCACACCATGTTAAATCCTGTGGCACGCGGCATGGGGCGGCCGTACAGGACCCTACATGGGAGAAACCAGCCGTATCGTTGACTGATGCCCGATACATGGAGCACATGAGGCGTGCTGGTCTGGCTTTCACTACTGAAGCGCTGCTCGGCAGCCAGTACGGCAATTTGGCGTGTGAGACTACTCCACTTTGCTATTTACCAGTAGGTCGGGCTTTGCCAGACGACATTTACGTGTCTTGTAGATCGCCATGATTCTCCTTTGAATAGTGCTGACTCAAAAGTTAAACCTGGTCGTCACTAATTCATAGGCTACCTGAGGCGGCAAAACACTTGAGACATGGCCAGGCCACTTCAGCGGCCTGCAGTGTACGTAAAGGTACTGCTTCGCCGCATTATACGCTCCTACTACCATCACATGCCGATACCGCTCCGTGACGGCTGAGGCCCTAGAAAGTCAACGTGAAACGACCAACAAAGTGCCTTCCCCGAAACACTTTCAGCAGGTGCTTCTCGTCTCTTTAAGCAGGTCCTTTACTTGCTGACACGCAACAGCACTTGGATTTTGTATCCCAGACTTTAGTGTACACTCCAGGTCACTCAAATCGATCTTCAACAATTTATAGCACCAAGACACCGAAGGAGCCAGCTAGGCTGGTATGGTACTGTAACACTAATCTGGTTGTACGATCAGCTGGGACCAAAATTTGTTTCTCAGAAACATCGGGTTACCCTGAGGCATGTTCATAAAACTGTTTGAGCACTCCATGCTCAATTACTAATGAATTGAATTGCACCCAGAGCCTCCTTTCTTGTGATGGACCATATCCAACACCTGCTGAAATGTGGTCGCTCGCCCTTGAGTACCGCCTTACAAATAGGGGCCGATATCAGGCCGCTTGCTGAGCAGCTGACACCGTTGCATTGTCCCACTCAGTGCACCAATTTGAAACGATCGCACCAAGAAATTTGAATTGCTGTCATATTGTGTCATTGTGGTCCTGCTGCCGTATCGACCTGCAGTGCGCAGGGGCGCTCAGACGACGAGACAACGCATCCGCATTTGTCAGCCTCTTTCCTTCATGACGTATTTCAAACCGAAATCTCTCTAGACGTTACTATCCAATCTGGCCAACTTCCTCCAGCCGTTTGAAGGAGCGTAGCTACTGAAGGGTGAACCATTCTGTCTAGTAATACAGGCCTGTCTTGTCGTTAAACGCGTCGCTGCCAGCTCCGCTTCGCCACGCTGGTAACCTTGTCTGGCAGGGGGCTTGCTCGTTTATTCGCCGGCGGCAGTTCGTGGTCCCCGACCGACCTGCAGCCTCAAAGGCTCCTTCACTTTGTACCATTGGCCTTCGCCCGAAATCCGGCATTCTCGGTAATATTAAAGTTTGTAACGGTGAACCACCGCACCATATCTCCTTCTGCTTTTAAAACGCGCTGCTACTATAGGAATTATAGAGCCGTGCTTTCAAACGAACACTACTTACGTATAACTCAAAATCTTGGTTAATGGGGCTGCAAAATCACGCAAAACCTATTACACGACATTCAGCATTGTGTTTTTCAGTTATTTCGGTCGCCGACAGGCTGAGCCAAACTGTGTAGAGCGAAACGGACGAATGGGGCATAAAGGGTCAAAATGACGCAAACCCATACACGATAAATTCCAACGTGATGTTTTCGGATATTTCTGCTCGTCGACGGGCTGTAGCGCCAAACGGTAAGAGATAGAGCGAATCGACGAAATTCCGTCCGAAGGGTCGGAAATGACGCAAAACCCATGACACCATGCCCAACGATGTTTTCGACTATTTCGCTCGTCGACGGGGCTGTAGCGCCGAAACGGTAAGAGATAGAGGAACGCGAAATTTTTGTCCCAGAGATCCTAACTGACGAGATACCCCTTTAGGAGACCATAAAATCTTCTATTAAAAATATTTTATTTTTCAGTCCTGCAAACTCAATAATTTTTCAGTGCCTTAATGAGGGTTGGCAGGATTTGCGAATTCAGGTGTTTATGTCCAGGAGCGACCCTTAAGATATTCAAAAATTTCCAACTCTCTAGCTCCAACTCTCTGAGGGAACAGACAGACAAAACAGACAAACAGTATAAACAGACAAACAGACAAACAGACAAACAGACAGACACCAGATCGATTGCATAAAGCTCAAGGCCAGCTTCTTCAAAGCCAGAAGGGCGGGGCTTAAAAATGAAGGGATCGCCCGAGCAAGTAGAGCCCAAAACTTTAGGGCCAGCTCTGCACCACAGTGTTCTCCGGTCCAGCATCGCCAGCACGATCCCGCACACTTGTGTTCACCCTTGGTGTTGTAAAGAAAGCTGCGCATTTTCGCACATCAATTCCTATTAAACGCTTGGCGTAGGGGAATAATATGCCAGCTGACCCTCAAATGTAAAAGATAGATATTTGCCCCTGCTCCATTACGGGACATTTGAATTCACAAGTGCCGTCCTTGTTCAGAAAATACAGAGTCGGTAGTCGGGTAGACTGCCTGCAACTTCTGCACCTCGTCAATCCCAAAGGGCTGCTGCGGGTCGATACACCCAAGCAAGCTGGCATAATTTGAGCATCCTCTGCACGATGGACTTTGAATTTTTCATCCTGTAAAAGCAACCACTCATTTTACCTCTGGCTTTAACTAATGCCAACACAGCGGGTAAGTGACACATATGGTCCTGTCGGTCCTCAGGTGCAAAAAGGCAAGCTGCATCCAGCCTATGTTTAAAACCATGCTCTGTGGTCTCATGACGTACCCTGTTTAATTTTCCTCCTGCCTGGGGTGTGGGGACGGGTATATAACTCATCCTGAGTTGTCCATGGGCCATAAAGGTTTGATTTGAGCTGAGAATGCGCCCAATCCTGTCCAACTCACCGGACCGCTCAGTTGGTCTACCCTGCGGAGACTCAACCACAGAGGGCTTTCTATGCCTTCCGCATTGATTTCGAGAATAACCTGATCATCATCTTTTGGCACCAACAGCGTCACGTTGACGCTGCAAAGCAGCGTCAAACAGTCCTCCGTGACTTCGAAGGGAGGCCATCACCCAACCCACCGATCTGGGTATCACTTCCTCCCGGAAAGCAGTACGGAAACGTGCGAGATGATGTTCACGCATGGTAATACTCCATAGTGGGCTGCACCTCCCCGTTCTCTTTCCTCGGTCTTCGGACGGCCTGCTGTGAGAGGGGGTCTCAAAGGACCGGGTTAAAAAGAGGGGGTCTCAAAGGACCAGGTTGTGGAGAGGGGGCTCGGCAAGGACCATTGCTGGGGAGAGGGGTCTGGAAGGACCGGTTGAGACTTCCTTGGTGTGGTGGTGTAGGCGGAAGCTCGTCCACTCTGACCTCCAACCAGCCAACGCCATACGATATGTCAGCGATGCCTGCCGGTCGTCAGGATGTTGACGCCTGTAGGCCAAGCATCCTACTAGAGGAGCTAGTAAAATCAAAAGATGCCATCTAGCGGCGAATAAACAAGTAAAATCAGCGCGAGCTAGTAAAAATGAAAAGAGCGCCATCTAGCGGCGAGTGAACAAGTTAAACACAAAGCGAGCTAGTAAAAATCGGAAAAGAGCGCCATCTAGCGGCGAGTGAACAATTTAAAAGCAGCGCGAGCTAGTAAAAATGAAACGAGCGCCACCTAGCGGCAAATGTTGTAAGACATTATGGTGGAGCGCCACATAGCGGCGGATGAGTTGTACGCGACACCTCCCCGCGCGCGGCCGTTCCGCAGGGTCGATATGGTCAAAAATGGCGACGGCAGGCCGGGGCAGAGCCCCAGTGTACACTTGAGTCCGCACCGCACTTTGGAAAAGCGACTCTTTCCCTACCTAACTGATAAGCCGTAGTAGGGACCAGACGAGAGTTAAGGGAATTTTCGAAGTTATGAGTAGCGCCGATTAGCGAGGCGGTCGGGAGAATGAGTCGGGTGTGTTTACATCTCTCTTACCCTCAACGCGTGAACCGACCGACATCCGCGTCAATCGTGGCGCCACCGTTAAAAATTGAAAAAGTGCGGCCCGAGCAGGGCCGAAACCCTGCGCGGCGAAGGCCAGAGGCCTTACTGCCTCCGGGAACCGCACACCGAGGATGTGATCCTGCCCCACCCAGCCTCCTAGCCTTCAGCCTCTAGTTGACTAATCAACCGATGTCGCAATGAATTCGGGTGCCCGGGAGCGCGGGGCGCCCCGGCGATACGCCGTGCACGTTAGGGTGTAGTGAATTTCCCACTTTTTCGATTCTGATATCGTAATAGTGCGGGAAAGTTGCATTCCGGCCTGGGACCTCGAAACCGAACTTGCTTTTTGCGATCGGACTTCATCTTCAGTTCGGGGTTTGAGCTTGAAATTTGGAAAATTTACCTAAAAGAGGTAAATACTGCTTGGCGCCGAAACCGTGACTCACACGACAAATGTACTTAAGGTAAAATGTGTAAAATTGTGTTCTCTATCGAAAAGGTCGAAAAGCGTTGTTTCGATAGGATCGACCGTTTTCGAGATACGGGCCGAAACGTGTGCGAAAACACAAAGGTGCAGTAATCCGTGGCTGGGTGCCGCCGCGGTGATTTCTCAGACCGTGGCAAATAATGACCGGCCAGCCGCCAGTGTGGCCAGGAGACCTCCCTACCACTCCCCTCCTCCTGCAGACCCCCCCCGACCCCCCTTCGCCCTCCCTCCACTTCCCTCTCCACCCGCCCGCCCGCCGCCCGCTGCGACGCGGCCCGCTGCTGCGCTGCTGTTGTTTACCCATTCCCAGACAGGCTGCGACACGTTTCGACGGCAGAGCGATTCTTAGCTTTTCGCTTCGATAGCGGCGTTTGGTTTTGTAGTCTTCAGTCAGAGGTTATACTTGAACACGATACTCACATATTGGTTGTTTTACTACACATCTTGAGGGTGCCATGGCGCCTTCTAAGTTTACACATCGACAGAAATGTCCTGTCTTCGAGACGTTTCCTGCCGATTTTTCCGGGAGTCGACTCCCGACATACAAGGACGTTACTTTATGTTGCCTTTTTGAAAGGCAGCGATTGGGACAGGCAAATGGAAATAATTTGGAACCAAATTTTTCAGATATTGCAGAAAATGTCTCATGCAAAGTAGAAACTATTTATGCAAAAGCTTCTATCCCTTCTGTTTCTCATACAAGAGTCATACAAAATGATAAAAGCTCACCATGCAAAATACATTGTAGTGAAAAGAAAGATTAATGTCAAACAAATGACTAAATTCATACAGGAACAAAGGGACAAATTTATTGCTTCAGCTGAAAATAAATTGTTTGACATTGCGTACTGCAAATGCGAACATTTTACATCTTGCACTTGCCCTAAAGAAAAAAAGGTTCCATTAATTGAACAACCATTTCTTTTGGATCAAAGAAATGACAGAATTGGTCGAATTGGCAAAGTAGATAACGTAGAAACAAAGAGACTCCAAAAAAGAAATGAGCGCAAATCAGCTGAAAGTAAGAAGAATGTAAATTATTTAGAAAACGTTCCACTCAGTTTAAGGCAAGTGCCTCGTAAAAGATCCAATGATGGAGCTGATGTCAACACTGAAGTAGATACTTTCGAACCTAGTCAAAAGATTGTATCTCTCTCATCTGAAAAAAAAAATAACACAATTTCATTAGAACAAACAGCCTTAGTTGCACAGAGATTTGGAGTAAGCAACACGGCTGCAGCAGCTATTGTTTCATCTGCGTATTTGGATGCACAAAAAGCAGGCTTGATTACAGCAAAGGATTCAGCTCGCATAGTTAGTGACAAGTTCAAAATCCAGCGTGCGAAACAGAATGTAGCTGCAAACTTGCAAAAACAACAGGTTGATAAGGTGGAAGGGCTGTATTTCGATGGTCGTAGAGACAAAACAATGACTCAAGTTAAAGAGGGAACAAAGTATCACCGCCGAATCATTAAGGAGGAGCATATATCTCTTGTGTCAGAGCCCGGCTCTAAATATGTCGGACACGTCACTCCACGTTCCGGCACGGCCGAGGCAGAATGCCATGCGATTTTAGAGTATCTGCAACAAAAGTCTGTTGATATTACACATCTTAAAGTCGCTGGTGCCGACGGAACTAGCGTGAATACTGGATGGAAAGGTGGAGTTATTAGGAAACTAGAAGAAAACTTAAATTTGCCCTTACAGTGGGTAATTTGCTTACTCCACTTCAATGAGCTTCCATTCCGTGCTCTTTTCGAGCATATTGATGGCGTTTCTTCTAGCCCTAATTTATACACCGGACCCATAGGTTCGAAACTTCCAGACTGTGAAAAGTTGCCGGTTGCTAAATTTGTCAGTTTTCCCAATTGCAAGTTGCCTGGTGAAGTCATAAATTTGTCACACTTAAGTACTGATCAGTCTTACCTTTATAAAATATCTGAAGTTGTAATCTCTGGCCACTGTCCTCCGGACGTTGCCCTTCTAGATCCTGGTACCCTCTGCAAATCGCGGTGGCTTACCTGTGCTAATAGAATTCTACGATTATACATTTCCACACCTAAACCCACTTTGAAATTTAAATCCATAGTGAAATATATCCTTACAGTATACTCACCTTTATGGTTCAAAATTAGATTTAACAACTCAATTAAAGATGGATCTAGGCACCTGTTTGACACAATTCAGAGTACTAGGTACTAACCACCTAATCTACGAAAGGTAGTTGATGCTTCCATCCAGCAAAATGCCTATTTTGCTTTTCCAGAAAATATTTTGCTAAG
>JAWJED010000022.1:638755-832084 GCA_033675135.1 Frankliniella intonsa | reverse complement strand
TGCCATCGCGCACTCGCAGGGCCCGGGCTGGTCGGTCAGCCCCCTGCGCAAGCACCTCAAAGCCAGCCCGGGCCACCGCATCAAAAGGCTGAGTGAGCGGCGGGAGCGCCAGCGGAAGCGAAAACTCGAGCTGGAGAGTGCCAAAAAGGCGGCCGACGGCGGCAAGCGGCGACGGCGTGGGCGGGCACGGACGACCACTTCTACGGCCCAGAACGCACACCTTACTTCTAGAGGAGCTCCTCGAAAAAAATACCTAGACATGTGCTGGGAAGACAAGCTCAAATCCGAGGAGAGGCAGAAGTTCTTCTAGAGGCTTGTGCAGGATGTGGGACACGGAGGAGAAGAGGTCACGCCCTTGAGGAGAAATCACGCGCCCAGCACGCCTCTATCTTACAACAGGATGGAGCGGAAGTCCACTCGACTGCCGTCGTGTCGAGGTTCGGGACGGTGGCCAAGCGCAGGGGCGAAATTCTAGACGACACCTCATGCCACAACCTTGTGAATAGGAGCTGCTGCACCATCCGAAGCACCCCTCTGGTCATCCCGGTCATTAGCAATGGACTCGACAACGGAGTAAACCGCAGTGCAGAAATACATCGCAGAGCGTGGACTTCGCTTCGGTCCGGAGGTGTGGCCTTGTGGTCAGTGAGAAGTGGCCACAGCTGGCCACCTCCTCAGACCGCGTCCTGGGTGAAGACGGCCTCATAGAGGTCAAGCGCATCTACCCCACTACCCTGAAGGGACACAAAACGTTCTTGGATGATGTGAGTGTGAAACCAAAACCCAAGATGGAGGGGGGAGGGGGAGTGACATGGGGTGCCGCCGGGGAAGTCCCGCTAGAGGCCGTCGGGAAGGCCGCGGGAGGGGAGGGGGGGCGACGAGGGCAAGAAACCAGACATTTGTGTTGAGCTGAGCTGAAGGACGGTTGCCTTTAGCTCAAGCGCAATCATAATTTTTAGTATCAAATCCAAGGGCAACTAAATATCTGTGATAACAATTATTGTATGCTTATACTTTATAGTGACTGGCTCTCTCATCGGCCCGAAGCTTTTGATCAAAAGATCTGTCGAGGCACTCCAAGCTCCAAATTTATGAGACTGTGATTACACACTAAACGGGAAAATAATAAATTTTGTGTCCAGAAAGGTGCAGCTTTTAAGCACATCTCGATCAGGGTGCACATTTATATCTTAACTCAGGCTACAAAAAAGTAATTTGTACTTAAGCTTTAGATATAAATTTGCATATGATTTAGATGTCATTAATTAAGCGCATCTTCGCTGGACACAAATTATCCTTTTTCCATTTAGGAGCGTAGCCGGTGGTCACATACGGGGCAGACCTGACGCAGACTGCAAGCCGCAGGGGAGGCGCTTCATGTGTTCGAGAGGTGCCCGCACCATAGCTGGTCCAGTAATAGGAAGGGAAGGTGAAACGTTTCCAGGAGAAACGAGGGAAGTGAGGAGGAGGTGCTCTCCTACGAGGAAGACCGTGGTTAGCTGGTTCGAGGTAGCTGCGCTTACACTGGGCTGGACCACGTCGTGCAGGCGCTGCCAGAGGGTAAGAGCTAATCCGACGGGTGTCGCCACTAGGCTTAAAATTTTGTAATTTTTATCATTACTACGACGTCTACCTCGCAATTGTTATTTTGTTTTTGTTTTACGTAGGGTTTCGAACGCAGATGTTGTGAGGCACATGACATTTGCCAGCGTAGAGCGCAGCATGAGACGCCATCGCAACAAGTTTATGCCGCACCCACCCCCTCAGTGCCTAGAGGACCGTGCGGCACAACTGAAAGACGCACAGTACGCTGACCGATTTGCCTGCTCGCTCAACGGACTGCCGTACTACAGAAAATGCTTATCCGGAAATGACAGAGAGGGAACCATTGTCCTTTTCGTCAGCGAAGGTTTGAAACATTTGCTGACGGAAAGCACTGAGTTATACATCGACGGTTATTCCAAAATGGCCGCAGATTGCGTAAGTATGACTGCAATATTTTAAATTCACAATAAAAAAAGTAACCAAAAACATTATTCTTTCAACTCTGATCTCAGGTTTTTCCAGTAGTGACAGCCCTTATGGCGCGGAAGACAACAGAGAGTTACAGGCGTGTCTTACTGGCGTTAAAGGAGCTCGTCCCTGAGTTTACTAGAAAACACGTGATGTCAGACTTCGAAAATGGGATTTTAGCTGCTCTGCGGGCCGAATTCCCCAGTGCATTGCTGACTGGCTGCCTTTTCCATTGTGATCAGGTGTGTATCGGCAATTAAGTTTATTTCAAGCCAAGCCAGACAGTCGGGCCGAGTCGAGCAGATTACTGCGCGGGGGAGTTGAGACAGCGCAGTGTGTGGCGGGGATGCACGTCCGCACTGTAAAAAAACAGTCTGTGGTACGGACCCTGCTACAGGGACCGTACCCCCTGAAAATACTGGTTTTCTCGATGAAGTACGGTTTTTTCCATATCTTGTGGGGACCATCGGCATTCCTTTAAAAAGGGGCCCAATATCGGGCGTTAAAAAAAAAGATGCCAAAATTTGGCAATAAAAGTAGCCACAGCGTTTACAGTGCTGCTCAGCGTGATTCGCCTCATTACATTTGGGTCGCGAGCGGATGGCGATGGACCAGCCGAAGAGCTAGAGAAATATCTAACCGAGGTGCTGGTAGACCTGGTCTTCGTGAGGAATTCCAAACACTGTACATTAACATGTCATCCCTCAAGTGCGTCGGCGGAGCGCTTGTTCAGCCAGTGCTGAATCCCCGCCGTACGTGCTTAGGGGATGAAATGTGTGTCAGACTAGTATTTTTAGAAGTTAATCAGGAGCTTGTTTAAAATATTATTGTAAATGTTATTGCATAAAATAGAACATTATACATTTTTCGTTGAAAATCTGCATATAATTGTTTATTATTTGTGTTTTGTTCTGTGGTTTGGCTGTAATGCCTCGTACGAATTAAACAGTCATGAACAGCCAGGCCAGGCCTATTGTGATCGCGGTGCTACAATTTTTGGCAACTGAAAACAAAAATAATGGAGCACTGATCAACATTAGCCAAGTGCAAAAAACCACCGCTAAGGCCTGCAATATAAGCCGGTCCACCGTCCAGAGCATAGTAAGGGAAGCTAAGGCTCAACCGAATGGCTACAATTTTTGGCAACTGAAAACAACAATAATGGAGCACTGATCAACATTAGCCAAGTGCAAAAAACCACCGCTAAGGCCTGCAATATAAGCCGGTCCACCGTCCAGAGCATAGTAAGGGAAGCTAAGGCTGCACGCACTGGTTTACCCGTCGGCCAGCACGGGGAAGGTCAGCGAACCGATGCAGTACGGCACACTGAAAAAATTATCTTTGTAAAGTTACGCCTTTTTTTTCGTAATTTGTGATTAACATTGTGATATCGTAACTTTACGACATTTCTCAAGGAAAATTTCCCCGTGAACTTTAAAAACGTTTCTCATAGTGCATAGACAACGAGGAGACAGCTGTCCACGAGTACGTGCGCGAGCACCAGGTGTGGAGGAGTGCGGGCTGTGTACAACAACCCCAAGTGGCCCTTCCTCGCCAGCACGCCGGACAGGCTCCTGGGGTAGAAGGGGCTCGACGAGGTGAAATGTATATTCCCGGGGACTCTCGCCAAGCGCGGTATTGACAGTTTTCGCGTGGCTGCCTTGTTGAAGTCGGGCAAAAAAATCAAGCTTAGATTTTTGTTTGGAATTAACGGATGGCCAGATGCACCTCGAGCGCAAACATAATTTTTCTACCAAATCCAGGGGCAGTTAGCGATTACGGGATGGCAATACTGCAAGCTTGTCGTATTCATTGACTCATCCAGGATTTACGATTAGCAAGAGGGGGTGGTAAAGGACTTATTTGTAGAGAAAATACAGCGTGATGATGAATTGTGGTCTACCTTTATGTTAGAAAAGCTTACACGGTTTTACATGGACTGCATGTTGGTGGAACTTTGTCTCCGGCGTAAAAACCGTGGTCTGCCTTGCAAGGATCCTAACTGGATTTTGCAAGCGCAGGCCGACGCGGAACACAAAAGAGCAAAGAAACACCAGCAGAAACACCGGCAGAAGCAAATTGATTTTGTTTGCGCCTGGTTGAAACCTTACTGTCGCTGCTCTGGAAATCCAAGTGTGAGACAGCTCAATTTTTGTGGTAAATTAAAATTGTTTGAAATTTTTCTTATATTCATATTCTTTGTCGAAAGAGCTTTCAAACGAGGTACGATGTGATGGGTCTGAAATTATTTATGGTGTTATGTGCAACTTTGTTGCTTTTGGTCGTTTTAGAAAGCAGTTTGGGTATTTTCTACAACGGCAAATAATAAAAATCAAAAATATATCGTACATTTTCACTGTAAAACTGCTCAACAGTTGTAAGTGTTGCTCGGCAATTGTACAATTTCAAGTGTCAATAGCAAGTGGCACTTTTTACTGCCCACAAAAACCAATCCAATTTTGTAGTAAATGTCCTTAATCGGTGCCAAGTTACTTTTTGTTTAAACAAACCTTACATATACATTGGTTTTTTTGATTTAGAAAAATCAACCAGACAAAAAGTGAATATTTGGTAGAATATAACTCATGCGGTCATTTTTTTCCGATCAGAACCCCACCACAGGTGCATTCCCTTAAAGCCGAATTTGGCGCCGAAGACGATCATAAGGTCGAAACTTAAAATGGCTTCTCTCAGAACAACATTAGTGTAAACGCAGATTGTATTTTGGATTTAATGCGCAGTTATTGCACTCTCATTCGCTTACGGATGTGCTAGCCGTAAGTTACAGTGAATTTTGTGCAAACGTAAGGTATGGACAAATCCATTGATTACAGGGAAAGCTGTCCGTAGATTTGTCCGTAATACAAACATATCTCAGTACATACGGTATGGAGAAAAATAAAATTTTCTCCGTGACTTACGGATCGAGTTGTACGTATTACGGAAAAATTGGCTGTAATACGGCCAGTTTTCATCCGTCACACAGTGGATTTGTCCATACCTTACGCTTGCACAAAATTCACTGTAACTTCACTGGAAAAACAAAGGTGCTAAGTCCTACCTTTAAAAGGCACTAAAGTTCCAAAGGCACTACAGTTTATGTTTTTTCGAAATATTTCCTGACTATGGAATACAAATACATTCGAAGACCTATATTCGTACTCTAAGCAAAATTCCGCGTCGAACGAGCCTACATGTGATGGGGTTCTGTTCAAAAAAGGCATAAATTGATTGCAATTTTTATTCTTCACGCCAGTGAGTTTTATACTTTGACGATGGCCCCTTACCAAGCGATTCGTACAGAATTACAAGAAAAATACTGAAAAATTAGAAAATTTTGGAGATAGGTGTGATGTCAAACTGTCTATACGTTTTCGGAGCCGGGTCGGGAAGGTTCGACCAATTTTCCCGACCAATGAAAAGGACCACCTGTTGCTTTGTACCCTCGATGTTCAAAAGTTCCTCAGCGGGAGTGGTCACGTCAGAATAGTTTCGCGCCGTGTAAAAGGATGAAGGATCAGGACAGTTTTGAACGCGACCAACCAGCTGCCGGCAGCGGTTCTTGATTGTTGGCTGGGACTGTAATTCCGCCTTCCAATAATTTTATTTGAAAGTGGGCGGAGGTTGTAACAATACCGCCAACCTAAGATTATTCCTACGTTCATGTTTTCGGTAAATGTTATAAATTAGTTACTCAATATGTCCTTCTGCTGCGTAAAGGCTTTCATTGTTGTTTGCTAAACGCCTGCAACATCTTTCTGCTGCTTTCCCAAATTAAAATTTTTAAAGAATTATTTTACGTTGGATTGAGTTGCCAGCAGAAGAGCGTTGTTGATAGCCGGATGATTAATTGACTTTCACCAACAGTTTTGACATTATTTTTTAAAATTCTATCTTATTTTAAGGTAAGTGTTAAAACCTAGGGGGCCGTTTAACGCGTTAGCGTTAGAATTTTTTTACTTGCTTTTCATTTGCTGACCGCTTATCAGAACCCCAACACATGTAGGCTCGTTTGACGCGGAATTTTGCGAGGAATTCGATAATGTGGTATAAAATGGGATTGGTTTGCTCACACAGAAAATATTTTCATAAAACTGAAAATTTAACCTTTAGCACCCCTGGAAAGGTAGGACTTAGCACCTTTGTTTTTCCAGTGTTACGACTAGCACATCCGTAAGCAAATGAGAGTGTGAACCGCGGTGTAAACACTGTACACACTAAAACCTTGTGTATTTTATAATGCAAAACAATGTTTCAAATTAAACTTGCCACTCTATTGTACAGTTTTGTACATGAAAAAGTATTCAACCGGACTGTGGTATGCACAAAGGTGTACATTTCACACATGTACTCTCGTGTCTACTTTACTGTGCAAGTTTTATTTGACACGTTAGCTGTGTAAGTAATTCTACACAAAACTGTACTCAAATTACTGTTTTGCATTACTGTGTACAAGTTTGTACAGCAAAAGGTAAAAAGACTGTACATAGCCACTAATGTACACTCAGTATTTACTTTAAAAGAGTACGAAAAACAGTACATTGTACACTCAAAATGCGAAAGAACAATTTTGTTCCTCAAATAGCAACGTTTCCGTGCACATCCAGACTGGATGCAAATTTGTTTCTATAGTGAGACAAATTGTGTACAACTTTACACAAATTGTCTAGTTTTTGAATGAATTTGCATCCAGTGATGTGCACGAAAACCTGCTGTTCCTTATCGGGAACAAATTGTTCTTCTTCTACATTTAGAGTGTATTTTAGTGTGTAAACGCTCTGGCAACTTTTGATGCCAAAATATTGGCGTTCTTTTGTAAACGCCAAATTTTGGCATCTTTCTAAAGAAATGACAAGTTTTGGCATTTTTCTAACGCCAAACATTTGCATTCTTAATAGGGACGCCAAAATTCGGCATTAAAATTAGCCAAAAATTGGTATTCCTTTAGAAAGACGCCAAAATTTGGGGTTTCTACATGATTGCCTATATTTGGCAATAAAAGGAGCCACAGTGTTTACAGTGAAAACAAATGTATCCGAAATAGACATTGCTTTGCGTATAAAATGTATTTAGGACTATGGTTTGAACAAAATCCTGCATGCTTGTGCCCAATACACCCCAAACCCGTATGCATTTTGACTTGACTTGAGAGAACCAGGCCACAATTGACCCAAAGCTTGACCCAAGCTGTGCATTAACATGCAGAACTTTGAACATAGCCATAGTTATGCACAATTATAGAGCATAATTATGTACAAATTGTACATAACCATGCACAAATTGTACACTGTAAATGCAAAATAACAATTTTGTTCCCCGATTAGGAACGTTTTCGTGCACATCCAGACTGGATGCAAATTCGTTCCGAAAACTGGACAAGTTGTGTTAAGTTGTACACAATTTGTCTCACTTTAGGAACGAATTTGCATCCAGTCTGGAGGTGCACGAAAACGTTCCTAATAGGGGAACAACATTGTTATTTCGCATTTAGAGTGTACACAGTCATGGATGAAATTGTGCATGTTTATGCCCAATAAAATGCGTAAGGATTTAGTGTGTACTCTGTATCCCTTAGCGTGCACTGGAAAAACAAACGTCGCATCCGCTACACCAATTGGTGTGTTCTATGGCAACATTTCAGTTTTTGTGGAATATTAACCAACCGAGACTTTAAGTTTCATTTCTGATGCGCCTATCAGATTCCCCATGAAATTCCCGTTCGAACGAGCCTACATGTGATGGGGTTCAGATGCATAGTTCATTCAACATGTCCAATTCCCCATTTTCTACAAATCCTATTTAAAGTCGTAGTATTTAGGCTCGCAACCCCATTACATGTATGCTCGTTCGAACGGGAATTTCGAGAGGAACCTGATGGACTCGTCGAAAATAAAACATGAAGTCTCACTAGGTTAATATTCCACTAAAACTCAATTGGTGCCACAGAACACACCAATTGGTGTAGCGGATGCGACGTTTGTTTTTCCAGTGTGCGTTGTACTCACGATGACGAGCAGGAGCGGGGAGCACGCTGCGTGCGACCAGCAGGGGTGCGTCGAGCAAACTGAGCGGAGCGAGGAGCGAGGAGAGGAGGAGGAGGAGGAGCGCAGACTCGGAGTGAGTCAAGTCGCCGCCAGAGCGCGCTGAAGTCGCCTAAAGTCGCCATCTCGCTCCCCCACCCGAAATCGCCTAATATCGCCATCCTTGTTGTAGCGGCGCGCGCTCTGCGAACCCCCCCCCCCCCCCCCCCCGCCCCTTTCCCCTCCCGTGCTCTCCTCCATCACAGCCCTCGCGGCGTCGCTTCGTCCCAGCCGCGCGAGAATTTGAAATGAGCGGCAATTATTTTGAAGTTAAAATCAAGAACCATGACATGAGAAACAGGGTAACACATAACGGCACAAGCTTCAAAAATTTATACAGACCGCTTATTATTAGAATAAAAAAAATAATGCTCGACAAAAATATACACTCTCATTTCCTTACGGATGTACTATCCGTACGTTACGGAGAATTTTGTGCAATCGTAATATGGATCACAAATCATCCATAATACGGATAAAATCGTCCGTATTCTGGATAATTTAATCCATATTACAGACATGTCTTCATCCATAAGGTATGGACAAAAAATAATTATTGCTCCATAACTTACGAATCAAGCCATGTTTGTAATATGGATCAAATTATCTATGATACGGACGATTTTACCCGTATTAAGGATGAATTGTGATCCATATTACGATTGCACAAAATTCTCCGTAACTTACGGATAGTACATCCGTTAGGAAATGAGAGTGTACAATGAAAATATAGAACAAATATACAACCTTAATAGAAGAAATATTCTCCACTATCACACTATCACACGAGTATCGTCAAAACTGATCACAAGTCCAGAGCGCGCCAGCACCGCGGCAGTAAGAGTACGCACTTGTCGCGGAGAGGAGCATTGCGGGACTAGACCACCGGAAGGGGCGTGCAGCGCGTGGGGGCGAGTCCCGAGGCTGCCGCTCAGATTTTCGCGCTTTTAGAATCTTGGCTCTCCTATTGGTTGTTGCAGTCACGTGTTGCAGCGCTGTAACTCGCCGGAATCACCCCCGCGCCCTGGTCATTCCCTGTCGACAGGCCATCGGCCACGTGCTGGCCAAAACTCTTGGCTTGGACCATCCCCTTGCGCCGCACGGCCGGGCGCATCCCGCAATGAGCATTCCTGTTTGCGTCTCTGTCCGCGAATGGCTCGACAACAAATAATTTCTGGACTTGCCCTAGGCCTGGCCTGGGCCTGGCCTGCAGGCCGGGACCTGCAGCCCTCGGCGTGCGCAAGGGCGGAACAAAAGAGACAGCGGCATATCCGAAAGTAATAAAATCGTCACCGTTGCCACCCCGGCAAAGCGAGCTGGGCCGCCTGTGAGTGGGGCAGAGATGGAGACTGTACGTCTCTGTCCCACTCACATGGCAGCCGGCCAAACATTGGCATCCTAATAGCCGTAGCCGTGCCCCCAAACCCTCTCCCTCTCTGTTTATTGTTCTTCGTCAGCTCCGTTCCTGTGAAAACATATTTCGACGCATCGGACCGAAATCACCTAATTTGTCGCCTGGCGACTTTTCCCTAAAATTTTGTCGCCAACTGCAAGTCAAAATCGCCTAGAGTCCAGGATAACTTTTCTGTGCACACGGCCGGTCCGGGCCGTAAAGTCACAGTGAGCAAAAATATTTAAGACCTGACAGAGTTGGATTTCATCTCTCCGATTTGGCTGATATTTGGTGGGAGTGTTAGTGCCCTAGAGGGATGCTAAAAGCCGGAGTACCAGGTCCGGCAAAAATGTATTGTCCAAACTAGAGCAATTAATCCAAATTTTAAGGTTTTGCGACTTGAATTTGGGTATTTTGAACTATGTCTCTACGGCCCTACGGCCACCTTGCCACCTTATGGTGCGAAAACTCTAGACATAGTTGAAAATACTGGAGCCGCCGGAGCGTCGTGGGCCCCCTGTTGTCTGCCCAGGACGGGAGTCGGTGCAATTCGTTTCATTGACCCGGCCCCGCCCTATTCAATAGAGTGTCGAATTTTAGCTTTCGAACGAGGGCACATCGCAAATATTAAACGCCATATTTGGCCTTTTTGTTTCGAGACAAGAAGTTTGATACCAAATTCGAAGTATTTGTCGGATTTTAGCACTTTGGGCAAATTGTTTGACTTTTTAGCCTACAAGAACCGGCGCGCAGGCTGCAGGCCAGTGCCACCAAATCGGTTAATTATTTTTTCAAAAGAATGACATTGAAGAACCTGAATGTTATTTGTGTCTTGATGGATGTAAAAAGTTGCCGTCTGAAGCGACTGTTTTTGCAGACTTTGGGAGATCACATTGTGACATAGAGATGGAAATTTTCCGGAAATTTTCAAAGTGTCCGAAAAAAACCGGAAAAATAGGAAAAAGTAGGAAAAATACCGGAAAAATTGGAAAAATTTGTTTTTAGGTCCTATAGTGGAATATGAACATAAAAGCCACTACTTTCGAATTTCATCAGGTCTTTACTTCCACTGGCATCTCTAGATAACCAACTGGAATCGCAAAAAACGCACGAGAAGGAAACGTAACAGGGTATAAATAGTATGAGTACACTGAGAAGCGTCTTCACATAGTGATGAAGATATGCTTTTTTCCTATCTCCAGGCGAAACGTCGTGCTTTTTGCCTATTTTGCAGGATGAATCTTTCCAATTTTTCCGAGGCTAGAGAAAAAACACGAAAAAAACAGTGTTTTTTCCCCATTTTTCCGGAAACTTTCCGGGCATTTTCATCCCTATTGTGACAACATGCACATGTGGGTGGAAATAGTTCCAATAAAAGGGCTATTCAAAGATACCTGTCTGCCCTTACCACTGCGAAAAATATTTCCGTACATGTACGATATTTTTTGTAATTTACCATTTACAAAATGAGTCGTACGTGTCCAACCTCCCACTCTTGATCGTCATTCGATTCCAAGTCGATACGCAGTGCTTGTACATTTACAATCTAGGATTGTCATTGTACGACATCTTCCATGGAAAATTTTCCCGTACCCTGTACGACATTTTCTTACACAGCAAATATTTTTTCGTGGAGTTCCCGGTTGATTCCGGAGAGCACTTCCCGGTAGCTGTTTTCCGCCACGACTTTTTAGGTTATGTGTTGCATTTTAAGATTAAACACGATGTTCGATGATAAAATGACGGAAAACTGATAAAAAATCAAAGCTGAATAGGTGCCAGCTTTATTTTTATCTGCCGGGCACGCAGAACACGTAAAATAAATAATTTGTAAAATGTGAAAATCTGTCGACTTGCGTTCTGCGCATGCGTCACACAAAACCGGGAATATTTCCGAAAACAACCGGGAACTTCACGGTAAAATGCTTGCTGTGATTACAGTGACTGCGAGGGCGAGCGGGCGGGCAGGGACGAGGACCAGTGGGGTCAGGAGAACGCGAGCGGCGACAGGTAAAGGCGAGGAGTGGGCGCCGCGGAGTCTGGGCGGCAGCGCAAAGGGTCAGGCGTACGCCTGGCGACGGTCCGGCGGCGGATTAGCGCGGGGCTGGCCGGGGCCGGCCATAGCGGGTCGGCCTGAGTTTGGATGAGCGGGTGACCAGATCACTGATGATCTGACAGAGGGGCCCAAGTCCACAAAACGGAATTTTTCAGGACAAAGAAAAATGTGGGTAAAACGTTCAGCTCCTTTCGCATCTGAGAGGGGGTATGTTTTTAAGGCTCAATTTTTAGCCACCTTTTCACTGGGCTGCTCAGTTACGTCGTGAAAGCTATATTTTACGAGATAGCTGGACTTACGCCATCTAGAACACAATTATTTTCACACAAAAGGACGCAAGTCCAGCATTTTCTCAATTAAAGGACGCAAGTCCATCTCCAAGTCCATCCGTTTTCTGAAACAGGGGCATATTCAGGTGCTTTCTGAGAAAAGGCGCAAGTCCATTAAAAGATGGACTTGCGTCCTTTGGCTCAGAAAAACGGTGAACTCAAGGTCCTTTGAATCAGAAAAACATGGAAGACTGCTCTCGCATTGCAGTCATAGGTAAGGAGAGAATTTGGATTATAAATGTAATGGTCTCAAGGCTCTAAAATGAATTCGGCTTCTCCCTGAGTTTGAGAGCCTATGCAATTTAAAAATTAGTGTTTCTCAAAATATGTTATATTTTCCTGCTCTTCTGTCAAAAACTTATCATCTGCTGTGCCTCTACCACTACCAGTGTATAGGCAAAAGTTGCGTGGCTTGACCAGTCCTGCTGAGGTAAGTCCTAACCGTCAAACTCCTAATGTTAAATTGCATAGGCTCAAACTCCAGGGAGAAGCCGCATTCATTTTGGGAGCCTTTGAGACCATTAAAATTATAATCCAAATTCTCACCTCCTTACCTATGACTGCAATGCGAGCTTGAGTCTTCCATGTTTTTTGATTCAAGTTCAAGTTCAGGTTTTCTGAGTTAAAGGACGCATGAAGTCCATCTTTCAATGGACTTGGCGCTCTTTTCTCAGAAAACGCCTGACAATATGTGCCCCGTTTCAGAAAAACGGATGATTTTGGGTGGACTTGCGATATCCTTTAATTGAGAAAATGCTGAACTCTTACGTCCTTTCTCAGGAAACCTGTTGGACTTGTGCCTTTTATTACATTGCTGCTGTAGCTCCAAAACTATAAGGAATATTGCAAAACCGTTTGGTAGGGCAATGTATCATACAGAGTAGGTTCTCAGAAACCGAAAAACCAATTTTTGAAAAATTATGGACTTGGGCCCCTCTGTCAGATCATCAGTGAGATAAGTGCTCCTTTCTTTCGGGGCCGTTCACTAAGCCTTTACCGGTGATCACACTGTAAACGCTGTGGCTACTTTAAATGCAAACTTTTAGCGTTTGTTTTTTTCCTTTAGAGGAGGCTAAAGGTCCGCCCTCGGAGCGCGTTGGAGGCCTCTTGGCGGTGCGAAAACCACTCTGCACGCCAATACTTCTCTCGCCATAAGGCCTAACTAGAAAACTGTTGCACCAAAAAAATTCCCGTTCGGTACACGGGCAGCTGAAGAGCTAATCTTGGTGCTAAAGACATTGGTTTGCTGCCGACATTGTCTATGTTGCCTAGAGCGTTCAATTTAACTTTGCCACAACAGTTTTTTCCATAGGCGAAATTTCAGAAAAAAACGCTATGTTACGATGTAGCCCCATCCTTTATCCGTCATGTATTAAAATCTCAGATTGATATATGCAATGGTGTGGCCGCAAACACTAAAACGATGGACCTCTGCAAGGGTTTTTCTGGTTCTTCCTTACGGTCAGTAAGATCACTGAAGGACGTACCCTTATCTGCTTCCCCTTCCACTGCCCCGCACTGGCGAGGCGGTGACGGAGTGCTAGCGCCCGTGCGCGGCCGTGCTGTCGCACCGTGCGCACGCTGGACCTGCCGCTCAGGACAAATTTTAAGGTCAAAATTGGCGTAGGATCTTCATTCAAATTTCGTTGTGCAAACAAAAAGGCGGTGAGTACGATCTAGTGAAAAACTGTAGTTTTTACATGTGTTTGAAAATAATTAGTGTGGTCAATTGGGCGGTGTCAGGTTAAAGCGATAAAACCTCGGCCGCTTCCATCTCCGCGCGGGGGCTACAGGAGGTGACGTAGACAAAACAATGCAGGAACGGGGGCGAGGATGCCGGCGCCTCTTTATCGCGTCGTAACCCGACCCTGCTACTCAAAAGTGTTGTTTTGAGTCATAATTCATTCTCCTCAATTTACAGTGCTGACCGTAAGGAAGAACCAGAAAAACCCTTGCAGAGGTCCATCGTTTTAGTGTTTGCGGCCACACCATTGCATATACCAATCTGAGATTTTAATACATGACGGATAAAGGATGGGGCTACATCGTAACATAGCGTTTTTTCTGAATTTTCGCCTATGGACAAAACTGTTGTGGCAAAGTTAAATTGAACGCTCTAGGCAACATAGGCAATGTCGGCAGCAATCCAATGTCTTTGACACCAAGATTAGCTCTTCAGCTGCCCGTGTACCGAACGGGAATTTTTTTTGGTGCAACAGTTTTCTAGTTAGGCCTTATGGCGAGAGAAGTATTGGCGTGCAGAGCGGTTTTCGCACCGCCAAGAGGCCTCCAACGCGCTCCGAGGGCGGACCTTTAGCCTCCTCTTAAGAGAACGCCAAGTTTTGGCGTTAAAAAAGGCCAAAAAGCGGCATCCTTTTGGAAGGACGCCAAAATTTGCGGTTCAAAAAAGGACGCCAATACTTTGTCATCAAAATTTGCCACAGCGTTTCGGGACAGCGTTTACAGAGAGCAAAACTGTCCGCAAAAACGTACTTGTGAGCTTTTCGCAGTGTCGATCAAAGAAAAGATGGAAGTTGTGGGACAATATTTACACCTACATTATTGGGCTTTACTTCTTTCGCCGGGCCAAGCTCACTGTTATTCAATTCCTGTGACGTCACATTCGTTTAACTGTAAAAGCTGTCACATTCGTTTATTATGATGTCACATTTGTTGTAATGTGAATCGACAGGGCAAAGCGCCGTAAATTCGGCAGTCACATTCAAAGGAATGTGACACATCCACATGAATGTGACAGTTTTTACAGTGAAAAGAATGTGACGTCACATGAATCGAATAACAATGCTCACAGCTCGCTGCTCAGAGCAGTCGAGGAAGGTCTCACTGTAACTGGTGGAGTCACCTTTGTCGCTCTTGGGAGAGCGACTTTTCTATACCAAATTTTCTCGCTCCTGGGAGAGCGAGTCGGATGGACATCGCTCTATTACAGTCATTTTGAAGACGTTTTCGGCGATTTGCTCGACTCTTTTTGAGTCATACAGACCAACATCACTCTAATGGAGCGATTTAAGAATACCAGAAAAGACTCGTTTTGAGTCGTTTTAGTGAACCCTACAATTGAGCGATGCAGAAATACTTCACTCAATACGGACGAGAAATGTGACTATAATATTTACAGTGCTGGGCAGACTCAATCCGTCCCAGTCCGCAGCCCCCCACGACATCTGCACTGTGCAGACCTCCGTCCCCTCCTCCCCCGCACCCCGCAGGGCCTGCCGCCAACTTCTTACGCCACCCAGTCATTTAAAACGCAGCAGTTCCCGGAGTGAGGGGCCGCTTCCTACCGCCTTCCTTTCCTTCTCTGATCCACAACGTGCACCGCTGTGCCGCCTCTGCCTGCCGACTTGTTTCCTCGAACGGGCCCCACCCGGCCCCCTCCCCCCTCCCCACTCCCCACTCCACACTCCCCTCGCCTCGCCTCGCCACTCCCCTCACTTGCAAGACCTGGGGCTGCGGGCAACCGGCGGCGGGCACTCGCTCGCTGCTGCTGGTTTCCTGGAACATGCATGTGTCGACCCGGAGGACTCTGGGGTAGGCGGGCCCATTTTGAAAGGCAAAGTGAAAACTTGATGAGATTCGGGCCTCAATAAATGAAAGATGTCGCCTAGAAATGAGTCTATGGTAGCTCGATGGGAAAACGTTCAGTGCTCTCTCAGAGCCTTTATCGAACCTAGAGATGGCCAGCTAAACGAAATATATCGATAACAGTCGTATCGATGCTGGAAAACTATCGATATTGCAGAATATCGATACTTTTCCCCTATGCTTTTCTTAAGAAGCCGCTTGCTATCGATACTAAATTATCGATAAATTGGGTTGGAGGTATCGATAATACAAAATATCGATACGATATCGGCCATCTCTAATCGAACCGACCTCGCGCGCGGCAGACAGAGTGCTCCGATATGCTTGAGGAGGGGAGCTGCTGCGAGTATAGGCTACACCAAAAAATTTTTACGGAGCGGTGTGTTTTTTAAAAGATTATAGTCACATAAGCCCTTCCTGCAAGTTTTGAACGCTATGCGACAACGCCAACCCGTCACGCATAGGGCCGAACGGGCCAGCTAAGCCGCCAGTGGCCGGAACGTCACTTTCGACCCTTGCACCTCACAATAAAACCTCGTGTATTTTATAATACAAAAATTCATAATAAACTTGCCACACACTCCCGGGTTATGTACGTACACGTACGTAGCTATGTACTCACTAAAAAGTTCCTGCCAAATTTCACTCCTTACGGTGTAAACTTTACACTATGACAGTGTAAAAATAGACCACTCGTATACGTGCACGTATATGCACGTATATATGCAAAATTTACATGTAAATTTTGCACTACGCAGAAGTTCCCAGTTTCCCATCCAAACCCCGCTACATTTGGGTACTACTGGACCCCCTGAGTGAGTTTTTGACCCCGCCGACAAAAAGTTCGACACCCCCATCCGGGCTCTACGGTAACTTGAGGAAGAACGGCTCTCCATCTTTCGGTGGTTAAATGCTCCTAACTGGGTAGGCAAAGGTAATTCACGTCCATATAATAGGTTGCCTAGCATAGGTCACATACGTTTCCGACGATACCTCAGCGCGCGTTGCTTAAAATACGCGCTATTCTGGGACAATCAGGTGCAAGAAGGTTTACGCTTTCTGCGAGGTAAAGATTTTTACACCTAGAAGTGTATGCCCCATGGAGAAGGACTAATTTTAATGGAGAAGCATCTGGCGTGACACGGTCTTCTTCTTGATGGCGCAGAAGGCTTGTCCTTTGACCTATGAACCTCTGGTCTTCACACTTCTAATCTCAAAGGTTCAAAGATGTACGGTTTGCGATTAGAAATCGACTATATGGTCAGTAGAGCCCTTAAAATACAAAGAAATCGAGTGTACCGCACAGAGTGACCAAAGCTAGAGAGAGACAGCATGTGTCTGAAACGTACTTGATGTCATAGCTGCCAAGGTATACGGGTTTTTTCATCGGAGTTGCGTGCTGTGCATTGTTTTAGTGCCCTAAAAGTACGAGTTGAAGTTTTCAAACGTCTTGATCACTCCGTTTGCGTTTTAGGCAGTTACGAACATATCTGTCTCTCTCACTCTTCGGTCACCGTGTGCGGCCCGCTCGAGCGCCAGATGCCTCTCCATCAGCCATTCTCCATGGTATGCCCACATCGGTATTACACTTTATGGTCTATTTTTACACTGACAACTGTAAACAACCACCTTTTACACCACGTGGTGTAGTTAAGAGGCTTTACACTAGCGAAGTGCAAAGTTTACACCGTAAGGAGTGACATTTCGACAGGAACTTTTTAGTGAGTAAGTCCATGTGCATGCGTAGCTTACGTAAAAAAATCGTACATAGTTACGCATAAATAAGCTTAAATTGTGCATATCTGCGTACGACTCTTTTCATATTTATGTAAGAAATTTTACGTAAGCTACGCATGCACTTAGACGTACGTAGCTACGTACAAAAAAGTACATAAACCGGGAGTGTGCACTTTATTGTAAAGTTTTGTACATGAAAAAGTATTAAGCCGCACTGTATAGTATGCACAAAGGTGAACATTTCACAAATGTACTCTCGTGAGTACTTTACTTTGCAAGTTTAATTTGACACGTTAGCTTTGTAAGTAATTCTACACAAAACTGTACTCAAATTGCAGTTTTGCATTACTGTGAACAATTTTGTACAGCAATAGGTACAAAGACTGTACACTGTTAAAAATCCCGTACCCCATTCCACAGATACTACGGTAAAATCCGTTTTGTTTGATTACGGAACAGCCGTATCTTAAAAATACGGTGTTTCCCGTGACTAGTTAAGTTTCTTCAAACTTCGAAAAAAGTTAAATTAAAGGCAGTACGGTCATACGTACTACGGACGTCCCGTACCCACTAAAAACGGTCCAGACCTGGTAAAAAATTAACGGGAAAAACCGTAGAAATTACCGTAGAAATTTTTGGCAGTGTACATAGCAACTAATGTACACTCAGTCTTTACTTTTAAAGTGTACGAAGAAAAAGTACAGAGTACACACTCCCGGTTTATGTACTTTTTTGTACGTAGCTACGTAAGTCTATGTGCATGCGTAGCTTACGTAAAATTTCTTACATAAATATGCAAAATATCGTACGTAGTTACGCACAATTTAAGCTTATTTATGCGTAACTGTGTACAATTTTTTTACGTAAGCTACGCATGCACATAGACTTACATAGCTACGTACAAAAAAGTACATAACCCGGGAGTGTGTATGGTAGTGTGCAGAGACGGTGAGACCGAGGAACGCGGTCCGGGCTTAAACGGTCAGCTATGGGGTCTAGTTTGCATCGCGCACTACCGCAGATCTACACCGCGCCCCTCGCAGGTACACCGCCAATAAAGTGTTCAATAAAATCTTCAACAAAATCAATAAAATCTTCAGCCAAGGTAAGCTTAGCCAACCGGTTTTGACTTGACTTGGGACTTGACTTTTTTGGATTACATCATGAGAGTAGGGCATCTATCGTCGTCAATAGGCTATTCCGATGCTTGGATAAGAGGAAGACAACTGTCAAAGGAGTGCATAAAAAATTATATGTAAACAATATTAAACACACGAGAATGGACACAGAAAAGCTCCAGTAGTTCATCTAGTAGATTTTCATTGCAGGATGTGAACATGTACGAACCCGAAAGAGAAAAAAAATTGGCAAAACGGTTCATTTTAAGGAAAACGCGAAAGTTAGCTACAAAACAATTTAAAACAAGCAAAATTACGTTGAAAGGGGAATTCGATAGTTTTTCAGGTGTTCCCGGCTGCCTAGGACCTTGTTGGGTCCGGTCAACTTCCACTCCAAAATTTATTTCTTTAATAACAGGAACGCTTAGCTCTAAATTCGAAACAATTGAAAACATTAGCAAACAAACGTTAAACTATTGATTCCGTGGTAGCCAGCTTGGGACAGCTATTTGGGTCCCGCCTTCTTCACCGAGCTAAAGAATTTAGCGTGGCGTAGGATATGTGTATAGGTAAGAACTATAGACGACGTTGAGTATGAGTCGTGTAAAGTACGGCATTAAAATAGAGCCACTGCCCGTATTTTCCCGCTAAACCGGAAGTTGAACTGTATAACGCTCGTATTTAAACACGCCGATGGGTGAGAACTGTACGCCACGTAGAATTTCATTCCCTTTCCAAATTACTTTCTGTTTTTCAAATGCGATAAACTGTTTAGGAGCTATACCTTCTCCCAATATCTTGTGTCGGTGGTTCGAGCACTGCCCCCGCTGTGTTATAGACCGTTTCTACCCACTGTTTGCACCTTGTCAGGATGTGCACAAAAATGTCACTTCCTATGGACAAAAACAGTCCCTTCCGATTTAGAGTGTAGAAAAAATGCATAAGGGTTTTGAGTGTAAAGACAACATTCACTGTAATACGGACAGTTTTCGTCCGTATTACAGTGGATTTGTCCATACCTTACGCTTTCCTAAAATTCACTATAACGTAAGGATAGCACACCCGTAAGCAAATGAGAGTGTTTACACGTAGAAACACTATGTACTATTTTGTACATAGCTTATGTAGGTCTATGCGCATGCATAGGTTACGTAATTTTTTTGCTGATTTCTACATAAATTCTTTCATAACTATGCAAAAATTGTGCATAATTACGTAAGAATATTTTACGTAAGTTATGCATGCTCATAAACCTACATACCTATGTAAAAAATAGTACATAAAAATTCAGTGTATAGATACAACACAGTTAGTCGTTTCAACACTCTACACACTAACTGGAGATGTACTTTTTTGTACATATCAAATGTAACTAGATAAACATGCATATTTATGAAAAAATTTGCTTCTTATTGTACATTTTTTCTCGATGTATAAAATTGTACATATCAATGTGTAATATTTTACATAATTACGCTCGATTTTGTTCATAAATATGCATGTTTATCTAGTTACATTTAATATGTACAAAAAAGTACATTTCCAGTTAGCGTGTACACTCTAAATGTCAAAGGACAATTTTTGTAACTTGCACCGGACATCTGTGTGCATAATTAGTACACACTCCCGGGTTATGTACGTTTTAATACATTTTTGTGTACGTCTATAAACTTACGATGCTTGAGTATAAGTAAGTACACCGTTACGCATAGAGAAGCTCCAGACAAAAAAAACCACTTGAAAAATGACATTTTTTTGGGGGGCAACTATGATATTTTATCGGTTCCTTGTATGCATACGGACTGCCGAAAAGACACTTTGTTGAAATCCGACCCCCCCTGTGGGTTTGGCAGGGGTCCAAACACCCCAAAAACGTCTGTTTTTGAGGGTTTGGGACTAGTTGGGATCTCGGAAACCAAAAGCCAAAAAAGTACCCATTGGGGTACTCGGGACTCAAAAAAGTGCCATCTTTCAGAATCCGGTCCCAAAAAATTTTTAGGTGACCCCCTTCAAAAGTTATGGGGGTCCAAAGTTGCCAAATTTCACTTTTTTTTGACAAAAATCCTTTTTTCCTAAATTGTTATCTTGACCTCGTTTCGTCTTGAATCACATGGAACTGGCTCCATACCTGCGGGCTTAAGCTGATTTTTACACCGCACGACTCAGCTGCACTGGCGTGGCTGCCTAACTACAAGGGGTTCGCGTTGCTGACAAGGGAACGTTTTTCGGTGATACACGTAGAATTGGTTGGCATAAAAAAATTTTGTAGGTGACCCCTTTGGACAAGGTTTGGCACTAGTGGTAGCTGCCCGTAGGGGGTTTGGGGGTAGATATAGGCCTTTGAAAATCCAAAAAAATGGTCAAAAAAATTTTTTTTCGTAAAAAATCCAAAAAATTCCTTTAGGCCATGATTCGTCCAGAAATGAAGTCGGTTTGGTGATTTGGAGACTTTCAACTTTTACCCCTTGAATTTCTGAAAGGAAAATAGTGGAAAAAAAATATTTTCGGTGAAAAAACCAAAAATGACCTTGAGGCCATGATTCGTCCAGAAATGAAGTCGGTTTGGTGATTTGGAGACTTTCAACTTTTACCCCTTGAATTTCTGAAAGGGAAATAGTGGAAAAACAAATACAAGGGAAAAAGTTGAAAGTCTACAAATCACCAAACCGACTTCATTTCTGGACGAATCATGGCCTCAAGGTCATTTTTGGTTTTTTCACCGAAAATATTTTTTTTCCACTATTTCCCTTTCAAAAATACAAGGAGAAAAGTTGAAAGTCTACAAATCACCAAACCGACTTCATTTCTGGACGAATCATGGCCTCAAGGTAATTTTTGGTTTTTTTACCGAAAATATTTTTTTCCACTATTTCCCTTTCAAAAATACAAGGAGAAAAGTTGAAAGTCTCCAAATCACCAAACCGACTTCATTTCTGGACGAATCATGGCCTAAAGGAATTTTTTGGATTTTTTACGTTAAAAATTTTTTTTGACCATTTTTTTGGATTTTCAAAGGCCTAAATCTACCCCCAAACCCCCTACGGGCAGCTACCACTAGTGCCAAACCTTGTCCAGAGGGGTCACCTACAAAATACTTTTATGCCAACCAATTCTACGTGTATCACCGAAAAACGTTCCCTTGTCAGCAACGCGAACCCCTTGTAGTTAGGCAGCCACGCCAGTGCAGCTGAGTCGTGCGGTGTAAAAATCAGCTTAAGCCCGCAGGTATGGAGCCAGTTCCATGTGATTCAAGACGAAACGAGGTCAAGATAACAATTTAGGCGCTTTGGGCCCATCAAAATTGCATTTTTACAAAAAAAAGAATTTTTGTCAAAAAAAAGTGAAATTTGGCAACTTTGGACCCCCATAACTTTTGAAGGGGGTCACCTAAAAATTTTTTGGGACCGGATTCTGAAAGATGGCACTTTTTTGAGTCCCGAGTACCCCAATGGGTACTTTTTTGGCTTTGGTTTCCGAGATCCCAACTAGTCCCAAACCCTCAAAAACAGACGTTTTTGGGGTGTTTGGACCCCTGCCAAACCCACAGGGGGGGTCGGATTTCAACAAAGTGTCTTTTCGGCAGTCCGTATGCATACAAGGAACCGATAAAATATCATAGTTGCCCCCCCAAAAAATGTCATTTTTCAAGTGGTTTTTTTTGTCTGGAGCTTCTCATAATATTGTATGTAGCTACGTACAAATTTTACGTAATTACGCACGATATTATGCTTTACAATGTATTTATCGCAGGCATCGTAAGTTTATAGACGTACACAACAATGTGTTATACCGTTTCTACCCACTGAGTAGGACCTGGGGTGACGCTGGCCGATACCACGAATCACGCCCCCTCCCTCAACCACCTACCTGGTCCCCGTCCCCGTCCCCGTCCCCGCGCGCGCACGCCCCACTTCCTGGAGCCTGCGGAGCACAGCTCTCCTCCGCCGGGCCACGCCCCGTCTCTTTATGGCCGGGCTGATTAAACAATGGGCGAGGCGGGGGCCTGCCCGGCCCGGTGCAGCCGCCCGGCTGGCCGCGCGGTCTCGGGTGAAAGGAGGGCGGAGGGCGACTCGCCACCGTCTTAATCCCCTCGGCGACGCACTGGGGATGAGGCTGCAGCACGCGAACCATGGTGAGGACAAGGAGGCTGGGACGCAGGCCGCAGGGGTTCTTTGAGAGAGCACCCAGTATGTCTCAGATATATAGTCCAGGTGGCTTAAGAACTCAGAGCATGACTCCGTGCTGAGCCAACGGTGAAACACCTACGTTTTGCAGTGGGATGTACACACAAAACCCTTATGCACTTTGTTGTGCATAAGCCTTGCAGGATTTTACGCAACCATAACTATGCACAATTTTTGTGCATAACTATGCTTAACTCCGTCCCTTATGCACAAATTTGTGCATAATTATGTACAATGTGTGCATAGTTATGAATAAAAATTTGTGCATAACTATGGTTGTATAAAATCGTGCATAACGATGCCAAAATCATGCATAAGGGTTTAGTGTGTACTATCCGTACGTGCGAGAGAATTTTTTGCAATCGTAATATGGATCACAAATCATCTGTAATGCGGATAAAATTGTCCGTGTTATGGATAATTAGATCCATATGACGAACATGGCATGGTTTATAAGTTATGGAGAAATTATTTATTTTTGTCCATATCCTATATGGATTAAGTCAGGTATGCAATATGGATCCAAACATCCATAAAACGGAGGATTTTATGCGTATCAAGGATAATTTGTGCTCCACATTACGATTGCACAAAATTCTCCGTACACTGTTAAAAATGTGTTGTGATTTTCCAGCACTTGCTCGATACGGAGCAACTGTGTAGTTATGCATAAAATCTGTGCATAACTATGGATGCAAGTATTCCTGCAGCTCTTATACACAGCACAATGCGACAGGGTTTAGTTTGTAGGTGTAAGTGAACATTAGGTACGGTCCCCGCTTACGCCGAGGGGTCGAGCGCGCGCGCAGCTGGGGTTGTTGGGAAAGGCCGGACCCTTGTCTTGCCTCGAGCCCGGGTACTTGGCCGTACCGGCTTCGGTCACCGAGGGAGCTCGAGCTCCCCGCAGCCTGCACGCCGGCAACGCGTTTAAAATCCAAGTAATGGACAAGAAATCGCAGAGATATGATTTTCCACCGTTTGTGTGTCATTTTAAGAATAATGCGAGGGTTCCACCACTTCATTAACCCTGTGTACACATTAGCATGTAATCCACGCGTAATCCCAAGGTACGGAAAATTTATCATGTATAATCCATGTAATCTTGCAATCCTGTGTACGTCCGTTAACAGAGTGGTGGCCCCTTCGGAATAATGTTCCAATCCCGAACGCACTGGAAAAACAATGTTGCTAAAGAACACCTTTCCTTGGGCGCTAAAATCAAAGGCTAGGTTTAGTGCCTTTCCTGGGGCGCTAAATCTTAGTGCCTTTGCAGAGGTAGGACTTAGCAGCTTTGTTTGTCCAGTGCACTGTTCATCGAGTAGCGCCACTCAAAATCAACACACTGAATGGGAAGGGACTGTTTTTTTCTGTCCATAGAAAGTGACATTTCTGCGCACATCTCAACCAAGAGCAAATCTGCATTTTTCACAAAACAAAATTTTATTCTGCTGAGCTGTAGCATTGTGTACACTGTGAAAAATAGTCGTAGGTTTACGGGAAAATTTTCCACGAAATGCAGTTGTAAAATTACAATTGCAAATCGTAAAATTGCTAGCACTACACCTCGGCTTGAAATTCATTCACGAGCAAAAAAGGTTCGTCGTAAATTTACTACCTATTTCGTAAATCGTAATTTACAAATTTTATCGTAAGTCTACAAAGATATTTTTCACAGTGTAGAACGGTTTGATTGCAGTTGCATGGTGCAACAGCTGGCTGCTGTAGAGTAGCGAGAAGCCAAGCTCCCGGGGCACGCCACGAGAGAGCGCTGCTCTGCCGCCCGGCCACTTCGCGTGAACCTGGGACACTCCCCGGCTGCAGGGAGAGGGGGGAGACGGAGGATCAGCGCCCAGTGCTTCAGCGCCAGCGCCCAGTCCCAGTCCAGGCAGGCCCAGGAGGCCGCAGGGCGGATGCGAGGCGGGCGGAGCGGAGGCGAGGCGGAGGCCGAGTCAGTCTGCTCGGCAACCTAACCTGACCGCACTTGGAGCTTGGAGGTCTTGGTCCCATTCCAATACGCTGCGCTGCGTTCCCTCTGCCGAGAACAACGTATTCTTTGTTGGTTTGTACAGCTTCATCACTTTCACAGTTCACGTAGTAATATTAAGTACTATTTTGTACATATCTTAAGTAGGTCAGTGCGCATGCATAGCTTCCGTAAAATTTCAGCCAAATGCACGTATAAATTCCAACATAATTAGGCAAAAAATTGTGCGTATAAAGTTATGCATGCGCATAGACCTACGTAACTATGTAAAATAGTACATGAAAATTCAGTGTAAACCAATTAAACCCCGGTGCGTTATGATGTGCAAAAGCTGCGTGAGATTGCACGGACTAAAGGGCGCATAAAGTGTGTACAAAGTTGTGTGCATAACTACGGTCAACTCTGTGGATAGATCTAAACAGTTTGTACTTATAGTTATGCGTTTTTGTTTATATTACAATTCCAAAACTATGCACACTCTCGTTCTGCACTTTTTTAATACAGTTTTGTTTACGTTTATAAACCTACGTTGCTTGTGCACAGTAAGTACATTGTAAAGCATAATCTTGTCTGTAAGTACGTCAAATTTGTACTTACCTACAAGTTACATTATTCGTAGCGACGTACTAACTTTTGTACAAGCAGCGAGGGCTTATAGACGTACAAAACTCGGGTCAGTTCGTAGGTTACGAAGTAAAAAGTACTTTTTGTCCTTACGAAATGGTTAAAGGCATGTTTGTAATACTGATGAAATCGTATATACTACGGAAGATTTCATCCGTATGACGGACGATTTGGGATCCACATTACGCTTGTACAAAATTCTCAATAATAGTGATTCCATGTCAATGGTACAGCCCCCCAAAAATGTTGTCTGGGTCCAAAATCCTTTTTTTTTTCTTGGCTCCCTTATAGCACAAGAGTCTACCCTGTAAGTGGCAGGTCTTTAGGTGGGCCCCCGTTCCAGAGATATAAAATACTACCATTTTAGCAATGTGCAGAAATGAGTTATAGGTAAAAGTAAGGAACTAGTCATGATAGCGACTTTCCAGTGCGTATTTAGTCTGTTGGGAAAAACAAAAATTGTAAAAAAAATATATATATTGATATTCTTAATGAATTTTTGAAGTGAACCAGTACACATACCTCAAATAATGTCATAAAACTTTTCGACGCAAGAAAAACTGGAAGTATGTCATATCACACTTGATTAATCCTGAAAGACCTATCACACGTAACCTTTTAGTTTCAGAGTTATAGGGATTGTGCTTTCCAGCTTTCTGAAGACCGCAAAACCTGCATGGAATGACTACAAGCTACTTCAGAGTGTTGCAGTGTTCTAAATTAGGTGAGTATGGACTCATTACAATAAAACTGACATCCTTTCAACATTGGGCACCATTTCCTGTAATATTATTTTATGAAGTCGACAAGCAGCCGGGCTGTAAACAAGGTAACGATAAAACTTATCATCTCACACTGCTCTAAACTTGGTTAACTATCAAATTTGGTGTTCTCAGGCTAGATAGTTTTTGAACTGGAGTCTTTTGGGACTTAAAAAAATACAACAGAATTCATTACATTTTAGTATATTATAGTATTATAATATATTATAAAAGTTATAGTAATATATTCTAATGTTATACTTTTTAAACCAAGTATAGAGCAGTGTGAGATGATCAGTTTTGTTCTTAGCTTTTTTACAGCCTGGCTGCTTCTTGAGATCTTAAAATATTATTACAGGAAATGGTGGCCAGTGTTGAAAGAAAGTCAGTTTTATTGTAATGAGTCCATACTCACCCAATGTAGAACACTGCAACAGCCTCAAGTGGATGGTTGCCATTCCATACAGGTTTTGCGGTCTTAAGTTGAGAAAGCTAGAGAGCGCAATCCCCATAGCTCTGAAACTACAAGGTTATGTGTGATAGGTCTTCCAGGATTAATCAAGTGTGATATGAAATACTTTCAGTATTTTTTGCATCAAAAAATTTTATGGTGTCATTTGAGATATTTCCAAAAGTACACTTCAAAAAATTCAAGAAAAATTTCCAATTTTTTTTTCCCATTTTTTGTTGTTTTGTTTTTTTGGTCTTTTACTATTATTAAACAGTCTGCATTATGCAATTTAAATTTTTGTGAATTAGCGAGAGAGTGGAGGGGTAAGGTACTCATTTAAAGGTGCGGCGTTACGGCCATGAGAATTGCTACCAACTCCCTTCAAACAAATCCTTATGTACAATTTTATACAACCATAGTTACGCAAAGAATTGTATGCATAACTGTGTAACATTGTGCCTTGTGCATAATTATACACAGAGCTATGCATATGCATAGTTATGCTGAAAACATGGTGCATGGTTGCATAAAATCCTTCAAGACATATTCAAAACATAGTTCATAAGGGTTTTGTGTTCTAGGGAACCTCCCAATATGCTGTCATTTGCTTGCGGATGTGCTACCCGTAAGTTACAGTGAATTTTGTGCAGGCATAAGGTGTGCACAAATCCAGGTAATACAGATGAAAACTGTCCGTATTTTTGTACAGGGAATTGGCCTGTAATACAAACACAACCTAATTCGTTAGTTACAGAGAAAATTGTATATTTTCTCCATGCCCTCTGTACTACGATATGGTTGTACTACGGACAAATTCCCTGGTGCCCAATGCACACTTCATTTACAGCGTGCACACCATGCACACTGAAAAAAACAGTGTGCAAGCCACTATGCTCTGGAAAACCAAGTGTGTACATGTATTCATCTTTAACTGCATACTTACAGGTATTCAGTAAATAATGTAAACATGGCCATGTATGCAGTAAATAGTGTGTACATGCCAAGGTACAGACTATTTGCTGAATACCTTGGCATGTACAGACATAGTTTCTGTGTTATTTTCCGTGTGTACATGCCGAGGTATTCAGCAAGTAGTGTGTACCTTGCCACGTACACACTATTTGCTGCATACATGGCCATGTATTCATTATTTACTGAATACCTGTAAGTATGCAGTAAATAATGAATACATATACACACTTGGTGTACCAGAGTGTTGCACTCTAAATGACTACGCACAATTTTGTAATTAGCTCTGAAAGTTTTTGTACGTCACTAACCTAGATACAATTTTGACCTCTTAATTGTCTGCCGTTAGTTACAATTTATCTAAAATTGCAACTGTACTGACACACAATATTGTATCTTATTTAGTGACCTACAAAAACGTTCAGAGCTAGTTACAAAAATGTCCGTAGTCATTTAGAGTGTGGGTTTTCAGAGTATAGTGCGTAATGCAAAGAATTTTAAAAAGCTTTAAAATTCCTTGCAATGCAATGAACAATTCTCCGCAAGCATTTTGCACTCTGTCAGCACAAATGTGTACATTGTACACTTTAAATAAAGTATACATGCCATGTACACTTTAATAAATGAATACAGCACCATGTATACTTTAATAAATGTATACATGCCCATGTACACTTTAATAAGTGTATACATGACCATGGACACATCTTTCAAAGTGTACATGGCCTGTAAGGTGACAGCATTACGTGTGTTCTTTGCAAAGTGTACATGGGTATGTATACATGTATAAATGTATACATGGGCATGTGTACACATATAAATGCATACACGGTATGTATACATTATTTAAAGTACACACTAAATTGCAATGGACTTTTATTGTCCACTGCAAGATGCAATTTTAAGCACATCTGGACAGGACGCAATATTGCGACTTCGAATAACAAATTGGCATCTAATCAATGGACAAAATAAATATTTGTCCATAATCATGATGCAAATTTGCCACTTGCAATTCGCAAAATTACGTCTTGTCAAGATGGGCTTAAAATTGCATCTTGCAGTGGACAATAAATGTCCATTGCAATTTAGTGTGTATACACGGTATGTATACTTTATTTAAAGTATACAATGTACACATTTGTATTGACAGAGCAGTGTGCACACTCATTTCCATACGGATGTGCTAGCCGTAAATTACACTAAATTTTATGCAACACGGTAAAAACTTCGTCCAGGTTTTCAAGCAGCCATTCCTGTTTTTCAAGCAGATTTGGAAAAATCAAGCAACCCCGAATCGGCTGCTTGGAATTCTGGACATTTTTCAAGCAAGTCGGCTTTGAAACAAGTACGGCGTCCTGCGAATCAGGACGGCAGGCCGAGCTGTCTTGCTTTCCAAGCAGGCCGCCTCAGACTGCTTGGAAAGCAAAGAAATTTGCTTGAAAACCCGACAGTTGGCGGCGGCGCCGCCCAACGTCAAGCAAGACGCCTGCTGAGCCCGGGTAGGCAGCCCAGGCGGGTTTCCAAGACAGCCAACTGCCGGGTTTTCAAGCAAATTTCTTTGCTTTCCAAGCAGCCCGAGGCGGCCTGCCTGGAAAGCAAGACAGCTCGGCCTGCCGTCCTGATTCGCAGGACGCCGTACTTGTTTCAAAGCTGACTTGCTTGAAAAATGTCCAGAATTCCAAGCAGCCAAATCGGGGTTGTTTGGTTTTTCCAAATCTACTTGAAAAACAGGAATGGCTGCTTGATAACCTGGACGAAGTTTTTACCGTGAAGCGTAAGGTACGGACAAATCCACTGTTCTACGGATGAAAACTGTCCATATTACAAACAATTTGTCCGTAATACAAACATATCGTAGTACGTAAGGCATGGAGAAAAAAACGAAATTACAGTGGATTTGTCCATACCTTACGCTTGCTCAAAATTCACTGTAACTTACGGATAGCACATCCGTAAGCAAATGAGAGTGTGGAAAGTATACAAAAAGGTTACGGATGTTAATTTTGGGGAAGTACGTCTCTGCACATGGTCCGCGACCAAATTACTGAATTCTTTGAAGTTTCCCGACGTGTTTCGTTGTACCGTTCTATAGAGGTGATTGTGCTTCGCTAAGATTGCTCGTCCCTCGTCAGGCGTCCGTCCGGGTCGGGATTAGGCGGGGCGGGGCGGGGCGGGGCGGGGCGGGGCGGGGCGGGTCAGCGCGGGTCAGCGCGGTAGCGGGCGGATACCTCTGTGGAGCGGGGGAGCACTGTGGGACGGCGGCACCTGATCCTCAGAGTCATAAAAGTGCTGCAGTGCAGCCCAGGAATGGAATGCACCAGATGGTGGAGAGCACACTACATTCTCATCAACTTTTTCTATACGCAGCTACAGATTTCTGTAAACATGCTGTACTTAGGAAAATTGTTTAAAGCTTATTTTGTTCACTGCAAAATGCTTTCAAAGAATTGGTTCGTATTGCAAACAATTTTCTTTGCAGGTCACGGTAAAACCTCCGTCCAGGTTTTCAAGCAGCCATTGCTGTTTTTCAAGCAGATTTGGAAAAACCAAGCAACCCCGATTCGGCTGCTTGGAATTCTGGACATTTTTCAAGCAAGTCGGCTTGGAAACAAGTACGGCGTCCTGCGAATCAGGACGGCCGGCCGAGCCTCCTTGCTTTCCAAGCAGGCCGCCTCGGGCTGCTTGGAAAGCAAAGATATTTGCTTCCCCCGTACAGTAAAATGCTTGCAAACTAAAGTCTTTGCAAAGAACTTCTTTGCAAGCTACTAGAATTCTCACAAACTATTTGTTTGTAATGCAAAAATATATTCCGTAAGTTTACGAAGAATTAGTTCGTAATACAATGCTTCAAAATTCTTTGCAACTTACAAAGACAATAGTTTGCAATGCGAACCAATTCTTTGCAAGCATTTTACAGTGTGAAGCTTATCTAGACCACATTGAATAATGTTGTCTTTTCAAGTATTTGACTGAATTCCTGAATACCTTGCCATATACGCACGTAGTTTCTGTTTGATTTTTCGGGTGTACATTGCAAGGTAATTGAGCAAATAGTATGTACCTCGGCATGTAAAGACTATTTACTGCATACATGGCTATGAACAAACTATTTACTTAATACCTGTGGGTATCCCTATGCCGTAAAATAATGAATATTTGTACACACTTTGTTTTCCAGAGTATACACTGATAACTGCAACATATTTGTGTCCTATCGTGGCGACACATCGCAAAAGGAAAAATCCCATATTTGGGACCTGTTTTTTCCGGCGAAACTTGCGTGTGACTTTTCTTCGGCTAAAATTTTGTCGCCAAAAGCTCCGCGTGTGGCCGGAAACTGTGATGCATGTCACTGTTTTACGGTCCACGCGCGCAGCTTTTGGCAAAAATATTGTCGCCAAAAAAAGGTCAGAAGTAAAAGTCGTCGAATGAAGGTCACAAATTAGGGATGTTTTGGATCCGATTTCCGATGTGTCGTCGATTTAAGGTCACATGTGTGACCTTTAAAATTAAAGTGTATTGTAAATCTACAAAGATATTTTTTCCAGTGGCCATCACGTTGCCCTCTGTCAGGTCCGCTAGCCCGGGGCTCCTTTGTCTCCAATGGTGCTGCGTTGCGCTGCAATGTGTATACACATGTCGCATGGTTCGACGTGAGCCATAGAAAAGCCGGTAAAATATATTGAAGAGAAATGGCGTCAATACGCTTGCCCGTCCCCGGACCCTATTGTCACGCTCATTCTGTTATACGGCCTTACACTAATGACTATAGACATTTTTGTAACTAGCTCCGAACGTTTTTGTACGTCACTAAATAAGATACAATATTGTTTGTCAGTACAGTTACAATTTTAGATAAATCGTAACTAACGGCAGACAATTAAGAGGTCAAAATTGTATCTAGGTTAGTGACGTACAAAACGTTCAGAGCTAGTTACAAAAATGTCCGTTGATTTTTAGAGTGTACACTGGAAAAAGAAAGGCGCTAAGCAACGCCTTTTCAGGGGCGTTAAAATCAAGGGCTAAGTTTAGTGCTTTTCCTGCTCCCTAAAACCAAGTGTGTACAAGTACTGGACACTGTAAAATCCTTGCAAACTAAATTCTTTGCAACGTTGCGAAGAATTTGTAATTTTCGTATTACAAAGAATTTGTTCGTATTGCAAAGAACTTCTTTGCAAGCTACTAGAATTCTTACAAACTATTTGTTTGTATTGCAAAGAAATAGTTCGTAATACAGTGCTTCAAAATTCTTTGCAACTTACAAAAAAAAAATGTTTCCAATACGAACCAATTCTTTGCAAGCATTTTACAGTGTATTATTATTATTATTATTATTATTATTATTATTATTATTATTATTATTATTATTATTATTATTATTATTTAAAGCATACTCACAGGCATTCAGTAAATAGTGTGTACATGCCCAGGTACACGCTATTTGCTTAATAACTTGGCATGTACATACACACAAAAATCACTCAGAAACTACGTGTGTACACTCTAAATGACTAAGGACATTTTTGTAACTAGCTCTGAACGTTTTTGTACGTCACTAACCTAGATACAATTTTGACCTCTTAATTGTCTGCACTGTTAAAAAAGTTTGTCACCTGATGACATTCTGTATGATGAGACTCTTGTTTGAAAACGAAAGAATTGTTTTCATGCATTGCCTCATAAAACTTTGTTTTGGATTGCTGGTAGCAACGGCTAAGTAGCGCTGTGTTGTAACTGAACAAGGAAAATCTTGTTAATTTTTATAGCAAAACATTTCGTTTGGAAACAAGCCCTTTTGTAATACAACTCTTTTTCGAAAAGCGTGATCGAAAAGTAATATTTTTTGGAACAAAAAAGAACAAAACTTTTCAAAAACTTAATTATGTTTTTCCTGTTTGCCAAAACAAAAAAATTGTAATGCTACGAGATACTTGTTTCAAAACGATATGTCTTGCTATAAAAATTAACAAGATTTTCCTTGTTAATTTACAAGATTCTTTTTAACAGTGTGCTGTTAGTTACGATTTATCTAAAATTGCAACTGTACTGACACAATATTGTATCTTATTTAGTATCGTACAAAAACGTTCAGAGCAAGTTACAAAAATGTCCATAGTCATTTAGAGTGTACATGCAGGTATTCGGTATATAGTGTGTACCTGGGCATGTACACACTATTTACCGCATGCATGGCCATGTCTGCACACTAGATTCTTATGAACTTTTTTTATACGCAGCAACAGATTTTTGTAAACATGATGTATTTATGAATAATTTAATTACTTCTGTTACATGGTAGAGCTCTCATTTTGTCTTAAATACTTTCCAAGATAACACTCTAAACTGCACCCTCTTAAATTTCAGATGCTATGAAGAAACCATGTCTACAGGAAAAATTCCAAAATGTTGCCAAGCGAGTTGAGGGCCTTTGAGGTTTAGTAGGTCAAGCTGTTTAGCTCTGTGATTTTGCTGCTGTTGGCTGCTTGTCCATTCGTCATGACTACTGAGAAAAAGAATTTACAATCAAATATATCCAAATAGATACATACAAAACAAAACATCTTCCCACTCCAATGTTACTGAAAAGTAAAAGAAATATTACTAAACGGATCATAGTTGCCTGTAGTGATGTCCTCTAGAGCACTTTTCCTTTTCTGCCACTGACTTGCTGTTTGCTCTGAACTGTATGAAAGAAAATATGTACTCTGTACACGGAGTGGGATGGGTTGGCAGGGCGGTAGGGCCGCTGCGGCTCCGTGGGCCCTCCTCTAGATGGCGCACCCGGGCTGTGGGTCGGCTCAATGCTGGTGAAACGGTTGCTGAGGTGAGGCCGAACAGAGGTAGTACCGCACCTCGTGCGTAAGGTCACATGTACCTGGAGAACGCATAGTTCTGAAGTAATTGTATAATGCCAATTCTTTCACTTTTGACACACTGTGCTTACATTAGAATCAATAGCGACGACCTCATCGCCTTCGAGTAGTGCCTCTATTTGAATTGTGATATCCACACTTTCCGCCACGACACTTTTATGTCGGATGAAAATTCAATAGAAAATTTCAAGGAAAATGTACGTCCTGATTCCGTGTTAACTGGCACTTCAAACGGCACAAATATTCACGGCATGGTATTTTAACAGTATTATTATTGGCCCTTCCTATCTCTCACTCGAAACACACTGCACACTTTACAACAATGAAATTTTTGTACAGGGTCCATAAGGATAACTCGGCGAGTTGCGGCCCCGCGGGCGAAAATATCGTCTGTTTGGCCGTATCTCACACTGTTTTGACGCTGCAGCGTTAAATTTGGACAAGAAGTCGCCAATATGCACGTAACATGGTGTATATCTCAGGTTTTCACTCATCGCAGACCGGCATGTAACCCAAACCGTGTACACGAGTGCAATTCAATGGAGCCCTCTGTTTTGTTACTCGAAGCATATTTGAACTAGTGAGCAAAGGCAGAACTGAAAGGTGCTAACATTTATAGACAATTACGAATTTTCCCATACCGTACATAGTCAAAACGACCTTTTCGGAAGCAATTCAGTGGCGTTCCCCGTTTTGACGACAAGGGTACCAATAATTTTCGATAGTACGGTCTGCTAATTCGTACAGAAAGCGCCGCAGGCCTAGGTAGATGTACGCAGGTGCGTCGCGGCGTTACAGTTTTTCGCGAAATATCGCGAAGGCTGCTGCGCGAGACGTGGTCTGGCGAACATCTTCCTAGTGGTAACGTTGCCAATATTCACAGAGACTGAGCTTTGGCTTGGCGTGGCGCTCTTTGAGTGATCTCTGAGCTTTAGCTTTTTTCTCCATTTTGTTCTTCGTCTTCCTGTTGGAGCGTTCGTGGCAAACGCTGTTTCCCGTCTCTGTGGCTGTATATATTCTTTTCGTGAACTTTAAACGGTCGATCTTCCAGGTTCAGATTCAATATCTGTGACATTGTTGCCACATGCCTTCTCAGGGAAGAAGAGTTCAGTTGATGAGGTCGCTCTAATTTTGCCTCACTGCAGAACTTCCTGAGGGAGCTCGTCACATCATGATGTGACGAGCCCCGGTTCGCAAACAGATATACATTCTCCCTCTGGACAGCCTTGGGACGAGCTCTTGCCAGTGCTATCAAACCACTACAGTGACTTGGGGTTAAGAGCACTGGTACGAGCTTGTCATTCTTACCTATTGTCTGTACAAGTTTTACTTTTCCATTCACAAGTTCCCGTTCACGTCCTCCCGAAGGATGGATTCAAAGTGAGGGCCCAACACATGTGAGCCACAGCCATGACATTTTTGGGGATCACGACAGTGTTTTCAAGGGAGATCTTCGTTTTCTTAGCCCGTAGTCGGGGAATAATATTTGGATCTTCCACAAAAACACCGTCAACAAATAGGTTTACCCACTCCACGTCCTTGCCTACACTCTTCATGGCGTCCAGGCTGGCCTTCCGTGTCCGTACCCCATACGATCTCTGAGCTTTAGCTTTTTTCTCCATTTTGTTCTTCGTCTTCCTGTTGGAGCGTTCGTGGCAAACGCTGTCTCCGGTCTCTATGGCTGTATATATTCTTTTCGTGAACTTTAAACGGCCTATCTTCTAGGTTCCGATTCAATATCTGTGACATTGTTGCCACATTCCTTCTCAGGGAAGAAGAGTTCAGTTGATGAGGTCGCTCTAATTTTGCCTCACTGCAGAACTTCCTGAGGGAGCTCGTCACATCATGATGTGACGAGCCCCGGCTCGCAAACAGATATACATTCTCCCTCTGGACAGCCTTGGGACGAGCTCTTGCCAGTGCTATCAAACCACTACAGTGACTTGGGGTTAAGAGCACTGGTACGAGCTTGTCATTCTTACCTATTGTCTGTACAAGTTTTATTTTTCAATTCACAAGTTCCCGTTCACTTCTTTCCAAAAAGTTCATGACTTCACGATCAAGTTGTTGATTGTTCTCCATATCTTGAGATGTCTTCACTTTCATCAAATGAATTTATGAAATCCTATTCTAATAAGGTGGTGATGACCGGTCAATTGTTTTTAACTGAGCACACCATCGTATAGTGGTTTATTTTCACATAAACGCCCCGTTCCCAGAATTTTACACACACACAAACCTAAACTCTTAGGACGTCTTCTTTTTTTTCGGCATCACGCCACTTTTTTGTAGTTGCTTGGCCTCCTCTGCCTTACGTTTAGTTTCAGCGTTCTCCGACAGCTTCTGCTTATACTCTGCTATGGGGCCTAATGAATAATCAGGATTACGACACTCCAGTTTTCGCTCGATTCTAGAATCAGTGATTTCTGGTAGCATGTAATCCTTATAGAATTTTATCAATTTAGGTTTGTGTGTGGCCCAAAACTTACCATCTTTAAAAACTCTTTTCACTTTCATATCCTCTGTTATAACTTTAGTTTTTGGATTAGTATGCCTGCTGTACAAAACAAAGTCACACCATTTCCGTCCTGTGATGTTTAACTGTCCTTGCAACTGGTAATAATATTGATGACTAGATTTTAGGTGGAACTCCCCACTGCCTTTAGCGGTCTCCTGGAGACATTCAACCTCGCTCTCAATGATTGTCTCGCTCTTTAGGCTGTTTGTGTATAGACACTTTACCTCGATGAGGCTGTCCTCACCTAGTACCCGATCCGGGCTAGCCATGAGTACTCACCGTGAAAAATATCTTTGTAGATTTACGATAAATTTTGTAAATTTCGATTTACAAAATATGATACATGAAAATACATGATCTCTAAAACTTTGTACCAACCGAACATATCAAACTGAACTCTAAAAAAAATAACAATCATTCTAACCTAAAACACTAAATATTTATAAATTCAACAATACAAACAAAAACACATATCACAAATATTATCACTCATCTTCCTTCTTCTTCCCCTTTTCTTTATTTTGAAGTAACTGACGGTTTGCCTCCTGGATATACGCGAGGTCGCTGCACTTCATTCCCCGTGCAATCCTGGAGTCAGCTACTTCGGGCAAGATGCAATCTTCGTAAAATGTTTTAAGCTTCGGCTTATACTTTGCCCAATGTGCGTCGTCCCGCAGGACCTCCTCCACCCGCACATTTTCAATCACCTCCCGCGTGGAGGCGTCCTCTCTTCGGTGGTAGAGGTGTGGGTTCGTGTGGAAGGAGAACGCACGGGTACAATATGTACAACTTATATTCTAGTATATATATACAGGGTTGATGCGATGAGCGCGTCGCGGGTCGAGGGGCCGGAGCACGCGCGATGTGCTCGGGTCCCGGTCGGTCGTCGAAGTGTCTTCTCCGGGGCCGCGCGGCCAGGCCGCCGCCGGCCTGTCTGTCCGGCAGGGCGGCACGCCAGGGCTGGCAGACGGCCGCGCGGCCAGGATCTTGGGGGCTCCCGCAGCCAGCGGGGGGAGCAGCGTGAGCGCCCGGCCGGGTAGGCAACCTCTCATATACTGGAGTCCATGTGGTTGCCTACCAGGCCGGTGGCTGTGGCAGGGTCGCCACAGAGGAGGAACACGCATTTCTGCCGACCGGTGATAAAAAAAATGCCCTTGAATCTGGTGGTACCATTTGTCGGACCTCCGGAGTCAGTACCCGTTGCCTGAGGGATGTTTCTCTAGACAGGCCATTTTGGACTCGTCTAGTGTCTCACATTCCCTCAGGCTGAACAGGCACTTGACCTCCATGATTGTATTATCACCGATCAATCGGTCTGGCGTGGCTATGAGGAACAGCGTCTCCGAATCAACAAAAGTACCACATTATTCAGTCTTTATGCCAAAATCCTTTTCATACTTCTCTATTGCTCGTTCCTCAAAGACTCTGCCGAACCTCATGGCTTCATTGCCGGGTACCTCCCCTATCACCATCATCACGTGGTTGTGGCAGAGGGTGGAGTTCCTCCGCGTCGCGATGATGAAGTTACTCGCGGAGAGGCTGTCCTTGTGAATTTCATGGAATAAATCACCACTGTCCCCGCGAGTACTTTTCGAACGCGGCACGGTGGGCCTCGGTGCCAAACTTCAAGCGCTGTCCATTACGAGTACGTCGTTATAAGTCAAGCCATTGAAATCGATGCTCGCGCCTTTGCAGTAAGTCCCAGCGTCCACTGAGCCAGCTACCGTGACATTCGCGAAACGAGTTAAATTCGGCGCTACGTCCGCGATCAGCTGACTCCCATACGCCATTGAACAATGCAGGCACCCCTTCCTAGCAATTTTACCATCTCCGTCAGGCCTAGGCCGGAGTGTGATCCCTGCCCACAATAAGTAATGTGACGTATTACCTTGACAAGGCAGATCCGGACATGAACCCGCTCGAACTCACGAGCTTGCAGGACCTGCACGTGTTGCTGCCTCGTGGACCCGTACTCCGAAGGTGGAGGGCACTCCACACTGTTAAAGTTCTGCGAAGTATTTGCTTCGCAGGGCTACAAAGAATTCTCACTCTTCGTAAACTGCAAAGCATTTGCTTCGTAACTTACAAAGGAAACAAATACTTTGTAGGCTGCAAAGAATTTCTTTGCAGTCTGCGAAGCATGAGCTTTGTAGCCTACGAAGTATCCTTTTTTCTTTGTAAGTTACGAAGCATATGCTTTGCAGTGTACGAAGAGTGAGAATACTTCGCAGAACTTTAACAGTGCACTGTGTTCGTGGAGATGGCCGACATTTCGGCCTCGCCGTGGGTGCAAGTCAAACCCCACTTACTCGTTTTGTTCAATAGCCCGTTCCACAACTGATAAATACTGGACTCCATATTTCCAGTACTCAATTCGCTGAAAACTCCGCCGAAACCTGGGTCTGTTGACAGGCTGGCTCGGAACTGTTTAAAGTCCGGTGTCTGTAGATATTGGTAGACGCGTGTACGAGCAGGCTGCAAGGCCCATCACCACACCAATGTCCTCCCGAAGGATGGATTCAAAGTGAGGGCCCAACACATGTGAGCCACAGCCATGACATTTTTGGGGATCACGACAGTGTTTTCAAGGGAGATCTTCGTTTTCTTAGCCCGTAGTCGGGGAATAATATTTGGATCTTCCACAAAAACACCGTCAACAAATAGGTTTACCCACTCCACGTCCTTGCCTACACTCTTCATGGCGTCCAGGCTGGCCTTCCGTATCCGTACCCCATACGAGGCATCTCCCCATTGCACCTGAACAGAGGAGCAATGGATAAAAAAAAAATGACAATGTTCAGGGAAAGAGTTAGATATGTGATAATTCCACTTACCATATCCTGGAATGAGGAGATGCTGTGTGAGGAGGTGCCGGATACGGATGCATTGGAGCCCGACATGTGCTCTGCTGTAAAAACAAAAAACATTGCTAAAACAAGAGACAGTAAAAGCTCGGGAGAAAAAGTTTTAATACTAAACTGTTAATCTACTGTGTTCCAGGAAATTAAACACATCCTTTTTTTTTTTTTTTGGCTGAGCGAAGCGAAGCCTATAACGCCACTGGAGTGCTGAAAAAGTTCATTGTCCGTCTGTGTGTCTGTGTGTGTGTCTGTCTGTGTGTGTGTCTGTTCGCACGATAACTCGAAAACGAGTTGAGATATCGAGTTGAAATTTTTACTGTAGCTTCCTTGCCCAAAAAGCTCCGTCGAGTTGGAAAATGGGCATTCTAGCTCAAAAATTGACACCGTTAAAAATTAATTTGCATTTTCGCAAAAAATAATTTTAAAAATAAATATTTTTTTACAGTGTCCTAAGGGGTAACTCGGCGAGTTGCGTCTGGACGAAAATTTCGTCCGTTTGGCCGTATTTCTTACCGTTTAGCCGCTACTGCGTGACTAACGGAAGGAAAGTCCTTAAAATGCATGTTGGGTGTCGTTTCCGAGGTATTTCGACGAGTTGCGATCCTATGGGCGGAGATTTCGTCCGTTTGGCCGTATCTCGCACCGTTAAGCCGCTGCAGCGTCAAATTTCGACAAAAAGTCCTTCACATACGCGTAGAGTTGTGAATTTCTCAGATTTTCGCCTATCACAGACTAGCATATCGCCGGAACCGTCTGCACAAGTGAAATTTAATGGCGCTTACTGTTTCGTTACTCGAAGCGTTTTTTTATGGCATCCTTTTCCATACTGACAGCGCCGCAGGCCTAGGTAGATGTACGCAGGAGCGTCGCAGCGTAACAGTGTTTCGCGAAATATCGCGAAGCCTGTTACGCGAGACGTGGTCTGGCGTATATCTACCTTGTTATTACATCTTTTCTGTCATATATCCCACAGACGTTATCTTTAAATACAGTGACCAGACCACTCTTTGATATGCTGCTGACAGAGAGTAAATCGGAAGATAATTCAGGAACATAAGTGACATTTTCAATCTCTGGAAGCCCATGTGTGATTTAATTTACTTTAATTTTAATGTCCCTACTCCTTCAGTGTGCAGTACCTGGTCCCCTGCATACTCGATCTGCTCACTGGATATGGTTTAAAAATCGAGGAAATTCTGATCAGTGAACATTGTTTTGTAAGGACCACTATCAATATAAAATTCATTTTTACTGTTTACATCTGGTTTTGATTTTTGGTTAGCCATTTTGGCTGAGAGTTTCTACATCGGGGACCCACGGGGTCCGCTACCTTTATTTTCTTGCTCTGTTTCTGTCTGCCGCTTGGTATAAGCAGACTTCTGCAGTCGACCGGGTGGTGATTACGTAGTGGATTTTTGCAGTGGGGGCATAAGGGAAACTGCCCCTGCTGCTGAGATCCCTGCATCTGCTTCTGCTGCTGTCTGGCTGGCGTCGTCTGCTGCAGCCTCTGGGTTTGGTTAAGGTAGGGGGCGCCGCCATGTTGACGCCCGAACCCGCTCCCGTTTCCTCCCGGATGTTGTGGGCCGCCGTCATGTTGACGCCACCTGTTCTTTTCGACGGAATTTGAATTTGCTGCGGGATGGTGGTGCTGCACCTTCATGGCGACGGGAGCGTTAGAGCTCTTTTCGGATGGCTCCTTGACGTGCTCCCGTCAACAAAAAAGGAAAGATAAAAATTAGGCTTGAGCTTTAAAATTTTTTCAGGATTTTCTCAAACATAAGATTACGATGCTCGTCTATGAGTTCCAAGAGGCAGTCCCTCGAGTCGAAATACATAGCAGACATTAACGTGTCTATCTGGCCCTCAAATGCGAAGTCAGGCGTCTTTCTTAATGCTTTGAATAGCAGATCGGGTCCTTCATGGCGACGGGAGCGTTAGAGCTCTTTTCGGATGGCTCCTTGACGTGCTCCCGTCAACAAAAAAGGAAAGAAAAAAATTAGGCTTGAGCTTTAAATTCTTTTAGGATTTTCTCAAACATGAAATTACGATGCTCGTCTATGAGTTCCAAGAGGCAGTCCCTCGAGTCAAAATACATAGCAGACATTAACGTGTCTATCTGCCCATCATATGCCAAGTCAGGCGTTGTTCTTAATGCTTTTAGAAGCAGGTCAGGTCTATTAACTAATTTTTCATAAGGATACATAGTGCCCTTTAGAAAGTCAAGACAATTTTCAACAATGCATTTTATTTAATTCTGGCAGTGATCAAGAGCAGTTTGAGTCTTTTCAAGTAAATATAAGATTCTATTTTTCTTAGTGAGCAGAGCGTTCCATGTGGTTTTGACCAGGCATATATTTTGTTCGGGAAAATCCCGCCTTTCAATTTTGACAACATTGATGTCTTTTGCCTTCAACTTAAACATAGCAGACATTAACGTGTCTATCTGGCCCTCAAATGCGAAGTCAGGCGTCTTTCTTAATGCTTTGAATAGAAGATCGGGTCTATACGCTAATTTTTCATAAGGATACATTGTGCCCTTTGGAAAGTCAAGACAATCATCAACAATGCATTTTATTTAATTCTGGCAGTGATCAAGAGCAGTTTGAGTCTTTTCAAGTAAATATAAGATTCTATTTTTCTTTGTGAGCAGAGCGTTCCATGTGGTTTTGACTAAGCAGATATGTTGTTCGGGAAAATCCCGCCTTTCAATTTTGACCAAGTTGATGTCTTTCGACATCAACTTAAACGTGGACAGCTTTAACCCAAGTACGTTAGTGGAAAATGGTTGCTTTTTGTTGAAAGCACCCATTACTTTTGATTGAATTTCATAATTCATGAGCATTTCTAGTTCACTAAGAGAAATTCGCACATGATTTGCAGAATGGGAGCCTCCTATCCCTCTGAGACAAAATGTTCTCGACATGCTCTGTATGCTAAGAAACTTACTAGAATTAAGAGGCACATCGTGCCTACATATGTTGAAAGAGGGTATGTCCCTCCCCTTTATTTTGCAGGTCCTGTTGGCTGGTCTATGACCCCGACAAGATGATGCTCGAATGTCGTGGCGTGCTCCTGCCGTTTGGTACCTCCTGAACCAGGCTTCTGGTAGGCAAGCTGTCATCCATATCCTTGTGTGGAGTATAACACACTTGTAGAACTTCATCACCATAAGGTATAATTGATGATATCAAAATTGTTGCATCGTCAGCCAGCTTTGCCAGACCAGCATAACGACGTGTCCGTGCAACAACATCCTATCTGACGCGCCGCTCCGAAAGACTAGCCTATCTGCTTCGCCGCTCCGAAAGACTAGCCTACCTGCTTTTCTGGCGCTCTCTGCAGCGCTGCCTTCTTTCAATTGTAAGATCACTTATATTCATAGCAATTTTTACTTTTTCTCTACTATCAATATAAGTGATCTTACAATTGAACGAAGGCAGCGCTGGTTTTGGTTTACTGGTATGATTATCATTCTCTACATTACCACTGCCACTGTCTTGCATTGTTTCCTCAATCTGACCGTCCAGCACAACATGATTGTTCACTGGCCCAACTATTGACAAGATATGATCATTTTTGAAATGCCGAAGATACTCAGCCCATTTTGTGAAATCTCTATTACATCAAATTTCTTTACATTGAAAAACAGAGTTGAAGTGAAAATCAGTGAATTTATGTACAGTTATAAGGTGAGTTTTTAGTTTAGGTTACCAAGTTGGTAAAGTATATTAAAATGTGAATCGAATGTAAGGCGTTTTAACGCATTGAACTGTAAATAACGATTTTTTCTCCATGGAATGCCTATTGAATGTGGCCACCTGAGAAGTCCTGGCGGTGCCGAACACCGTGGCCATCAAGCGCACAATGTGCCTCGCATCAGACAAATTGTCCGTGCGAAGCAGCGCACGGTATCCGTTCACCGCCAATTTTCTGACGTGATGAGACTTCCCTTTTTCTTTTACATATGTGCACACTCTGCGAATTGCATGGCTGGCACAGATATGCAATACAGTTAAGGAAGGGAAGACATCATTTTCCTCAGATAACTCGTGCTGCCAGCAACGATCCAGATATGTAATTATGCACTTATGATTGAAGCTGACGAGCACAGCGTGAAACAAGGCCCTGCAAAAGTAACACAACTGTCTAAGCAAAAGTATCATTCTTAGTGTAAGGCATGGTTACATAATGGATGCCGCACATATTCTTTAAAAAAAAATTCATGTACGGTCTGTGTTGCTGTCAACATTTCAGACACAGGGACATTGTGTCTCCACTCTTAAATCTTTACAAAGAAAATAGACGATTTTTTCTTGTAATACAAAGAAAACTGTGCTGTTGTAATACAAAGGGCAAATTGTTTTTGTAATACAAAGAAAAATTCCTTGTAGAAGGTTTAGAGTGTCCCTCTTACTGGTTTGATGACCAGAGCACCGTAAAATACTGGCTGCTCTGGTCCAGAGTTCTCAAACAGGCGGGTAATGCTGGCTTCGGCAGACCCGCCGCTGGTTCGCCTCTTTACCCGACTCGACCCGGCCCGGAGCTCAGCGGGTCGGGCGGGTCGGGTCTCGCTCGGGTCTGCAAACCCGGACGGACGGTTCTCTGGACCCGGTTGTGCGCATCTCTTAGTCACAATACAAATGATTTCTGCTCAAATCTCCCCCTCCCTCCACCCCCTTTCTCCCCACTCCCCCTTTCTCCTCCCTCCCCCTTCTCCCCCTCCTCCCTACCCGGGTACAATAGGTGCGAAAAAGACATACACTAACATCGTTTTTTAATTATCACTGTTAAAAAACATCTACTGAAAATTCAGACTAAGTGGTAGGAAGCAAAATTACATACTTTGATCAGAAATTTCAGACTTATTGGGACCATTTAACCTATTTCCTGATTTGACTAGTATATACAGGGTGTCCAGGCGAACACACGACAGTCAGTTGGGTTGCCTGCGCTCGTGGCTGCAGGCGCCCTGCTGGCGGAGGCAAAAGGCGGCCCCCTTCCACCACTCAGAGGCTAGCGTGCCCTCGGGTGGGGAGTAGCGCCGTGGCAACTGGATGGCCTCAGATTTAGGGTGGGGGTGTTAGGACCCGCGGCCGCCCGCGTAACCACGAGCACTCCTAGTGATTTCGGGAGCACCCCTCGCGACTTCGCGCGGACCCCTCGCGGCCCAGCGAGGACCCCTCGCGGCTCCGTGAAACCGCCACAGTTGCTTGCGGATCCGCGAGGGGTGCTCGCGAAATCGCCGGGGGTGCTCGTGGTAACGCGAGGGTGGTCGTTGGTTCTAACACCCCCACCCCAAGTCTGAGGCCATCCAGTTGCCACGGCGCTACTCCCCACCCGAAGGCACGCTAGCCTCGGAGTGGTGGAAGGGGGCCGCCTCTCGCCGCCGCCAGCACGGCGCCTGCAGCCACGAGCGCAGGCAACCCAACTGACTGTCGTGTGTTCGCCTGGACACCCTGTATATACTTGTCATATCAGGAAATAGGTTAAATGGTCCCAGTGCGCCATCCCCTATAACTGATGAATGTTCATTTCTATTATCTTCCATATAACTTTCAACATATAATCCGCACTCATTCAAAGATATACAGCATAATAAATTTCTTGCTTCCTCTTGATGTGCAGGCAGATCCTGAAAAGAAATTTAGCAGCAGTATAAATTTACCGAAATTTTGCTGATTCTGCAGAAAATTTTACTTTAATCATGTGGTTTAATGGTACACACTTCAGGAAGTACCGTCATATGTGTTGTCTTTTCAGGTATGGGTGAGTCAATAATTATATATATTATCAGTATCGGAGGTTTTAATCTCACACTAGATGCACACAACCATACACACAGGACACACAGACAGAAGTGTCCACACCCACGCATGCCTCAAGTGGCGTCCTATCGCACGGCATCATGGGAAGGAATGCCAAAGATCCTGATTGGCTGTTGTGTTGTTGTCCTTATTCCTTATTCTTATTCATTTACATATTGTAATACCCATTTATCATTAGAAGCTAGTATATGAGAGATTAACATTTTACTTACAGTATGAGAAATTGCCATATCACAACAATATGGGAAGGTACTTGTTCAAGTTCCTTGAGGACTTCTTGTCTTCGGAGCAACTCTTCATCATCAATTACATCATTCACACTTTGAACAGGAACAGGAACAGAAGTTGAAATGGCTGTTCACTTCAAATTGGGTCGTAGGCCACAACCCCTGAAGGAATGTGTTTTTTTTTCCAGAAAATGCTCAGAAATTAACTATAAGTACAGACTTTCTGTGCTGACTTACTAGTTGGGATATAATCCTCGTCTTTGAAATGGTCGCTGCACACTCTATGAGATGCCATCAAATTTATACCCAAGGCAAATCCCCAGGAAACTCCATGTATGGAGTGCATACATGTGTCTGAGGTGTCTGAGGTGTCTGCGTCATTTCATCATTTGACGTACCGTGAGTAGAGGCACTGAGAGGGGAGCTGATGTGGGCAGTATCCTCATCTGGTATCTCCAATGGATCCTTTAATGCCCACATCAGGTCCTCCATGTGCCTCCCACATGCAGTATAGTTAGCGGGTGCACTGCCTGAGCTCCCCGCAGTGGCCTTCTTCTGAGTTCTTGACATATTTAAATTAAAATATTTATTCCGGCACTTGATCCCATTCATACCAGAGTCCAGCTCTGCATCAACTTCCGACCAAAACTTGGGGTCTGTCGACTTTCTGTTCATAGACCACTTCGGGACAGCGATATCTAATAGTCTCTTCGTTAGACTATCAGACCTGAACTGTGGCATTGAAGTTGATGAAGCAGTTGGAATAGACAAAGCAGTTGAACATGAAGCAGTTTAAATAGACAAAGCAGTTAAAGAAGAAGCTGCAGATGATGGTTCAGGTGCAGCGGATTTGCAGAGAATCCGCACACTTCCAAGCTGAATCATCTGCTGCAGCTGCTCTTTTGACAGCATCAGTGGCTGTGATGGCTGAAAGCGCAGTATTTGAACCTCGACAGACTTGACCTTGGTTACGTTGGGAGGCGGCGGACATGGGGCCACCGAGTCCAGGGAGACTCGGATTGTCAATACTAAAATACATAAATATGTGTAATCGTGGGGGGATACAAGGTAATGATATCTAGATAAAGAGTGATTGCGCATCTATCGCACTTTTCGTCCGGGGGTGAATCTTCGCCCTGATACCCGGGTTGACTGTCCATCCCAAACTCGTATGACCAGGTATCTAAGGGACAGAGCTGCCGCCTTGCACCATAGCGCGGCGGGTGCGAGGCGTTAAATATCCGGCGACAAAGCGCGACTCTCTATTTAAGTTAGAATATGAACACTACGGAGCACCCTCCCTCCCAACAGAAACGCATAGCTCATGGGGCTAATGCGTCGAAAAGCAAGTAGGCGGGCTCGGGTTCAACTCCGCATAATTCCATTTTTTCGGCTTTGATTTGCAGAATGTCGGTTAGCGCCACATTGACGCGACTTTTGCGACAGTCAAGTAAGCGCCCTAAAGATAGCGAGGCATCAGTTTTCCTGGCCTCTCGTCCCCCGCCCTCCTGTTGCCGCTGTGCCATTTCGTGCATTGTAGCGTTGACGCCCGGCACCAACGCCCCGGCGATGCCAATCAATGACGAGGCGTTGACGCTGTCAAGAACGCGGCAGGAAAGAAGGGCGTGTCTTGGGCATCATTTTTATTTGTGCCATTTCGCATAACGCTGCGTTAACGCCGGCGTTAACGCCTCGATAACGAGTAACGCCGAGGCGTGAATCGGGCGAGAGTCAGGCGAAGATTTTGTGTTTGTGTTACTAGGGTGGATACATGTGTAATTACTATTGAATTGCCATAGTGCTGTCTTAATTTGTCTTTTAAGCGCCGTCGAGAGTATTGCTCACCTCCCTTCGTGCTTACGACATCTTCTAGCTCTGTCATGCTATACTGGCACTCATCGGAATGGTCAAGATATTCTAGGAGACCACCGAAGCCTGCCTCCCTGTCCTTATCGGCGGTGCCGGCCGGCCGCCCCACAGCGCCATCTGTGTCCCGGTCCCGGCACTGAGAAAACAGTAGGTAGCACTGGTTGTGGTACCGCACCAAGGCCGCGGGAAAGTCCTGCCGCACTCATCGCAAACGGTCACACTTCACTGGCACTTTCACCAGGCGCGGATACCGGGGGGGGGGGGGGGGGGGGGGGGGCGTGCAGGGTGAGGCTCAGTGTACAATCTGAGGCCTCCCGGATAGCCGCCGTGACGAAGTTAAACAGCGCCTGCTGGAGGTGGGCCTCCCCATTCCCGATGGCGGTGTAGTTCCGGCACTGGGCGGCGTACCGCAGGTTGGCACAGTTCAATTTTACTGCCCGGAGTGCTGTGCGCAGGGTGGTTGATAAGCTCTTGACCGGTACGTCGTCGAGCGTATGTCGTGATGGCGGCGACGCGTCGGTGACTATCTCGCAGTCAGGGGCGGCCGCTGGCGAGTCATCCCCCACCAGCGGGTGCGGAGAACACCGCGATGGAGACGGCGGTGAGGAGACCGTGTATTCCAAGGGCGGCGACGACGGCCGGAAGACCGCACGGAAACAGCTGAGGTCCCGTCCTGGTGTCCGGGGGCACTCCTGCGGTGGCGATGTTGTGCGCGGGGGCGTCGTGCTGGCGCGGCCCGGCTGGACCTGACGCGCGGCAAACTCAGCTGTCTCGTAGCCGTACATCGAAGGGACTGCACCGCGCGAAGAAGCCGGACGAACTGTTGGCAGGTGCGGCGATGACGCAGTCCGGGGCGACGCCACCCGATGTCCAGGTAGCCGTCAGGGTAGGAGTGATGGTGAGAGTTAGGGAGGCAAGGGGAAAAAAAAGGGAAAAGAAGACAAGACGAGATAAAAAAAAAGAAGGTAGACAGTGCCAAGAGGGGTCGTACATAGAGTTAAATTGATAGTGAATAGGGAATTATATTTGAGCTGACTAAAATTAAACATAAACCCACCACCGTAATATTGCTAGCGGAGCTGGTGCCTGAGGGGCGACTTGATAACAGATAAAAGTAATGAGTAATAATATAAATACAAATTATTCATTTTTTTATTTTTTTTAAATCTTACATGCTATTTAAGGGAATAGATGCCTCGTCTGGGGTTTGTTTACGCAGTAGAGAGAACCGGTAGGCAAATATCGCTACAAGTGAGATCCCCACGAGGAGAGCAATCCCAGAAACTAATCCGGTGGCAAACAATCCGGAGTTCATATTTGTTAAACGGTCTGAAGTCACACCTAGAAATTGGTGCAACTCCTCCAGGTGAGGTAGGGGAATCCCAGCCGAGAGACCACCCTCTTTTTTCGAAATTTGCGATTCTTAAAAAGATTGTTTCTCGGTATTCTCTCGGCTCGTCCCGTGAAAGGCGTGGATGCGGAGGGAGACTGGAAAGGTAGGCAAACACATACAGGAGTGTATAAATGTGTGTTCTCATCAGTACAAAACTATACGCGTTAAGTCACGGTAGATCTGTGCGTACAACCCTACGTCTCGGACTGTATAAAGGAAACCCTCATGTTTGGAGGATAAATTAAAAGAGTACTAGGTACTAACCACCTAATCTACGAAAGGTAGTTGATGCTTCCATCCAGCAAAATGCCTATTTTGCTTTTCCAGAAAATATTTTGTTAAGTATGATGACTGATGAGCAGCCAGGAGTTCGGAAATTAGCAATGGATCGTATTTTGGCAGCAAGGGAGGCAGAGTCTGAAAAAACAAAAGGTACAGTTAGGTACAACACAGTTCCTAAACTAAATTTTTCAGCAGATACTTACCACAATATGATTGATTGGACTAGTGTAGCCATGACAGTTCCACCTGTTCTTCGCGATATTTCCAACGCAGAACTGATTAGTAGCTTGACACAAGACACAACAGTAGAATGGGATTTTATTAAATTTCCATGTCACACCGTTGCTGTAGAGAGAACAGTAAAGCTAGTCACTGAAGCAGCAAGTCTTGTTTGTGGACCGGAGGCACGAGATGGACACATTAGAGCCACTCTAAAATCTCGCGAACAGCTCCCAAAATATGCCACAAAAAAGGATTTTCTTAAGTCATTTGGCTTAGAAAGAACTCATTAATACAGGCCCAGCATATGGCTGGTTGGTTGGGTTGGGCCTGGGAGGGACCCAAAGTGCAGCCACCTCCACGTGGTGGGTCCTGGGTAGCATCAGGCTAGCTAAGAGCTGCACACATTTTCACAATTCGCTGTTTTGGCAGGGGGGAGTGGAAGGGGGGGGGGGGTGCGGGGGGAGGGGGGAGTGATAGGGGAGATCTCCCGCAGCCACACTGGCGGCTGGCCGGTCATTGTTGCCACAGTCTGAGAAGTCACCACTGGCCGGCACCTAGCCACGGATTTTCACCTTTCGCTGTTTTCGCACACGTTTCGTCCCGTATCTCGAAAACGGTCGATCCTATCGAAACAACACTTTCGACCTTTTCGATAGAGAACACAATTTTACACATTTTACCTTAAATACATTTTGTCGTGTGAGTCACGGTTTTGGCGCCAAGCGAGTATTTACCCTCTTTTAGGTAAATTTTCCAAATTTCAAACTCAAACCCCGAACTGAAGATGAAGTCCGATCGCAAAAAGCAAGTTAGGTTTCGAGGTCCCAGGTCGGAATGCAACTTTCCCGCACTATTACGATATCAGAATCGAAAAAGTGGGAAATTCACTCCACCCTAACGCATGATTGGGGTTGCGTGCTCGAACGGTCCGGGGACGATGGGGCTCATCGTGGTGTTGAAGGGTCGATTTTCGTAGTTGGAGCCGCATATCATTGTTGGCTCGGATGGGGAAAAATGGCAGCTGGGACACCTGTTGCCTTCGTCGACCTGGTGCCGGAAAGGACCTGGGATGACCAGGTAGGGCTCCATTGGAGACCAGGAACACACCTTGCACGCCGGGATTGCTGTCCAGAATGTTTCTTTTTGCCATGGGTGTATGGCCGATGATATGATGTTGGCTGCAGAACGGGCAGCGGCGGCAGCGCGGGCGGCTGTTTCCAGGTGTTCCTTTGGAAACGATGAGTGGTTGAAGCGCCTCGCGTCGGCGAGGAGCCCTTCCGCGAGGCGGAGGGCGCGGGCGAGGCGGCGGTGGTTGGTGGCGGCGGTCTCGGCCGTCTTCTTCTTGAGCGGGAGGTGGTTCATATTGGCCTGTTGATATTTACAATTTTTGTTAGTTGGAGTTGAGACGGGCGTGGTGAGCTGCGGGGTTGTTGTGGCGGTGACTGGGCGGGGGGGGGAGGGGTGGGGGGGTTACATTTCCCGGGGCGGTTCGGGGGTGGCGGCGTCGTCGTCGCGCGGCGTGTAATCCAGGTCCGGGTCGCGACGCGGGTCTGGTTCCACGTCGCTGTCCTCGTATTGGACTGCGCCGCAGTAGCAGAAGCAGGTGCATTCCGCTTGGAGTAGATTGTTGTTCACGATATTTTCTTCATCTTCTTCCTCATCACTTGATTCTTCTGCACTTGAGTCTTCTTCTTCTTCTCAGGCCTCTTCTTCGTTTCCTTCTTCTTCTTCTTCTTCTTCTTCACCTTCTTCTACTTCTTCACCTTCTTCTTCTTCTTCTTCTGTTCTTCTTTCTTCAGCTTCGTCCTCCGGCACCGGCAATGTGTCCAGGGAACACACGGATTCCAGGCGGCGCCGGCGCGCGGAGGGCGAGGCGTCTTCGTCTTCGTCTTCTTCTTCTCGTGGCCGACGTTGGGCTGCGGCGGGGCCTGCTGCGGGGAGCGGGGCCGCGGGGGCCGCGACAGCGTGGACCGCAGCAGCTGGGGCGGCGGGCACGAGGGCGCCGGCGGGGGCGTCAGCGGGGACGGCGGCGGGGGCGCCAGCGGGGGCGCCGGCAGGGCGCCAGCGGGGGCGCCAGCGAGAGCGCCGGCGGGGGCGCCAGCGGGGACGCCAGCGGGGGCGCCGGCGGGGACGCCAGCGGGGGCGCCAGCGGGGGCGGCGACTGGAGCGGCGGCCGGGGCAGCAGCGGGGTCGGCGACAGGAGGGTCCAAGTACATCAGAACGCCTTCCGCGACCGGAGGGGCCGGGGGCGCGGGCAGGGGGCCCCACAATGGGGCAATGAAGGCACCAAAGGGAAGTTCGCCTTCCGAGTGCGGCGGTAGCAGGGCGCCGCGGCTGTTGTAGCAGGGAACTGGTCCAGGGAGTGAGACGGCGAGCTGGCAGTAGTCAATGGTCACGCAGGGTTGCGTGTACACAGCGACGTGGTGCCCGCAGCGTTCGCAGTGCATCGATTCTCTTGCCGGGGCGACGTGGGCGGAGCGGTAGCACTTGTGGACTCGTAGAAAGTCGACCGCTCGGATCTCCATGGGCCGTTCGCGCAGCGTGTGGTTCACACAGCTGCCGCACGACACTTCCACGTACCCGTTGGCGAGGTGGATGTGTGCACAGTTAATCATGTAGCACGGCATTGTCTGTGACGCGGCGGGGGCAGAGGAGGCTATTATGAGACAATGTCCGAGTGATGAGGGGAGGGGAGGGGGGGGGGTGTGGCGCGCGCGGCGCAAAGGGGCGCGGCGCGGCGGAGAGGGGCGGGGGCGGGGCTGGGTGCGGCTCAGAAGAAGCAGCACCCGGGCGCCGGCGCCTCGCTGACGGCTAGTGCCCTGGCCAGCTGGGTGGAGCGGCGCTCATTCGCCGGGATCAGGTCCGGAAGGTTCGCTGGGCGCAGAGGCCGGAGGGCGACCGGGCGGGCAAGGCCGGGCCGGGCCGCGGCGACGCGCGGGACCGGGACGACCCTGTATGGGGTCGGGAACCGCGGCTGAGCCGGCGCGGCCGGGCGCGGCGATGGCGGAGGAGGTGGAGGGGGAGGGCCGACCGGCCGGGTGAGCGCGCGCGGTGTAAAACTGGTGCGCAGCGGGCGCAGTGGGACGGCTGGAGGGGGGAGAGGGCCGGCGCGCCTCATGTGGGGTTCTGGTGGCGCGAGCGCGGCCGGCGCGAGGGAGCGCGAGCGCGGCGCGGCGGGGGCGGGGTGTATCACCGTCGGAATGGCCGGGTGAAAATCGCAACGCGGGCAGGCGGTGGACATTTCGTCCCAAATGATAGGAAAGCGGGTAGGGGGTAGTCGCGATCGGGTAGGTAAGAGAAACAGCGTTACGGAGGGTACTAGGTGACAGTGCGGGCATCGGTGAGTGAGGTGCACGTGCGTGGACTCTGCATCCCGGAAGAGAGTCTCCTCGAGGTCGATGCACGCGTACCGGAGCGCGCTGACAATTCCTTGAATGCCGGCTCTGGCCCTCTTTCACCATACCCTAGCTAACGCGGCGTCAGCTGACGGACAGTCAAGCTAACGGAGAAAAGTTGACGGCTCGTTAGGGCAGGCGTCTTTCACCAGGCCGTGATCCCCGTTAGCTCGCCCGCCGTCAACTAAACGTACAACGTTGCCATTTACACAAGAATCAAGCTGGCAGTGCGTACATTTTGGCGCTCAAATTCTCCTTCCTTTCATTCATCGTTGCGTAGTCAGGTGGTCAGGTGCTAGTGTTATTGTTTGTGTGTGAAGTGGAAAGTGGCAATTTATCTTAAGTATTAGCATGAGAGGAGGGCGCCCTGGAGTCCCAGCTCTATTGCCCGGGGAAGCAACCTGACTGCCTTTGACACCACCCCGACGCCGCAGTATTGGTCTTAGAGCGTTTTGGAGATGACCATCGGATTCAGCAAGGTCGAATCTACAGGAAGTTATACTTTGCAATATGTTTATAACCACTGGAGAAGGGCCCTAGCGAGGGAAACCCTCCCCAAGAGGCGCGGGCCGACCTCGGGCGCGGCTGGCTGGCTGGCGGCTGGCCGGCTAGCCCCCCACTCCCGCGCTGCGAGCCGAGCGCGGCGGCGCGCCGCCAGTCAGGGAGCCGGGAGGCAGCGTGGAGCCGGGAGTTTCAAAGCAGCAATGCTCTACAGCCCCAAACCGTCTGCATTGAGAGTGGGTGGCTCTCTTTCCGCCTCCCCATCTTGCTCCAATTCCCCTAGTTCCTCAATCCGGAAAAGGAGCTATGAGCAGGAGGCTGAATTCCTAAAAAATGCAAAGAGGAGGCGGCCTGTGCTGGATGAGCAGGAAAAGAAGAATGCTCTATGGGAAGCGAAAACAGCACTGATGATAAAAACAAGAGAGGCTTTAGAGGAGGAGAAGGTGCAAAGAGACACTTTCTTTGAATTGGAAAAAAAGAAGAAGGAAATGGAGCTCAAGTTGCTTGAGCTCCAAATGAAGAAACTGGAGAAGGAACTCGACCTGTGATATAGTCCTCTAGTTTATTGTTAATCATCTTTTTTTGGCCAAAAACCTAGTAGATAGTTATTATTACTTTTCTCGTCTAACTCTAGTATTTTTTATTTTTTTTATGGACCTGAATTGTTTTGAGTGGGGGTGGGGGAACCAGCTGTTGTGCAGGCATGATTTCAACTTGTTCGGTGTGGTTTTCCTGCTCCCAAACAAAGCAGACAAACAACAGCGAACAAGGTATCATCATTACTGCCAGGCTGGGGCTGGGAACCTGTTCTGTGATATTCTTGTTCGCTGTTGTTTTTCCTGTTTTGTTTATTGTTAGTCTTTTTTTTTCATGCCAAAACCCTAGTAGATAGTTACTACTTGCTTCAAATTTAACTCAAGTATTTTTTATTTTTTATAGACTTAAGTTATTTTGTTTTGTGTATTTTTAATTATTGTTTGGGGCCAAAATCTTAGTAGTTAGTTCATTTTTTCTTTTCAAGTCTAACACTAGTATTTTTTTCTTTTTTTTAATATTCTAGTTTTGAGTGGAGGTGGGGGAACCAGCTGTTGTGCAGGCATGAATTCAACTTGTTCGGTGTGGTTTTCCTGCTTCCAAACAAAGCAGAAAAACAACAGCGAACAAGGGATCATCATTACTGCCAGGCTGGGGCTGGGAACCTATTCTGTGATATTCCTGTTCGCTGTTGTTTTTCCTGTTTTGTTTGTTGTTAGTCTTTTTTTGTGTGTGCCAAAAACCTATTAGATAGTTATTAATACTTTTCTCAAGTTTCATTCTAGTATTTTTTTATTACCTTTATAGACTTTAGTTATTTTGTTTTGTGCATTTTTACTTATTGTTTGGGGCCAAAATCTTAGTAGTTAGTTCATTTTTTCTTTTCAAGTCTAACACTAGTATTTTTTCTTTTTTTTAATATTCTAGTTTTGAGTGGAGGTGGGGGAACCAGCTGTTGTGCAGGCATGATTTCAACTTGTTCGGTGTGGTTTTCCTGCTTCCAAACAAAGCAAGAGGGAAAACAACAACGAACAAAAGGTATCATCATTACTGCCAGGCTGGGGCTGGGAACCTGTTCTGTGATATTCTTGTTCGCTGTTGTTTTTCCTGTTTTGTTTATTGTTTTTCTTTTTTTTTTCATGCCAAAACCCTAGTAGATAGTTATTACTTTTTTCAAGTTAAACTCAAGTATTTTTTATTTTTTATGGACTTTACTTATTTTGTTTTGTGTATTGTTACTTATTGTTTGGGGCCAAAATCTTAGTAGTTAGTTCATTTTTTTTTAACATTATAATTTTAAGTGGAGGTGGGGAAATCAGCTGTTGGGCAGTCATGTCTGTAACTTGTTCGGTGTGGTTTTCCTGCCTTCAAACAAAGCAGAAAAACAACAGCGAACAAGGTATCATCATTGCTGCCAGGCTGGGGCTGGGAACCTATTCTGTGATATTCCTCTTCGCTGTTGTTTTTCTGCTTTAAAGGAAATAATAAAATATAAATTACCAAAAAAGGAATGTTTTATTTTTCACAAAAAAAAGGCTAATAAACCTTTAAATAAAAAGGGAGTTAGAGAAAAAAACAGAAAATTCTGGACACATAACACTGACTTCTCCTTTCTCTAAAATATCGTGTATAATAAAATTAAAATAAATAAAACTATTCACATATAGCACTAAAACTGAAAATTAGGACAGTTTAGTTGTTATAATTGCTTAGGCATTGTCAAAATTGACCAAAGTTCTAAAGTAATTGTTTATTAGTGCTCGCCTGTCAGGGTCTCTTAAAGCAACTCGTCGTTCAGCTGCACTTAATCTATTATTTTCCTGTCCATATGCTATGAGTTCATCCCACGGCATTGGCAGGACAGTAGCGGGATCATCAGGTGGCTGAGGATCTCCATTTCTTCTTAGAATATTGTGAAGCACAGCACAAGCTACAATGATGGTCATGGCTTTATCTAACCGAGTTGTAATACCCAAAGCTAGCACAGGAAACCTTCGCTTCCAAATACCAAACATGCGTTCCACGGGATTTCTTGTCCTAATTTGTGATTCATTATACAGCTGTTCCTCGGGTGTTCTGGGCTCAGAAAGTGGCATCATCAAATACCTTCTACTTGCATAGCCACCATCAGCTACAAGCACACTATCACCATACAATCCCGCCTCAAAGTTTCCTTTCTGAACACTGTTGTCAAATATTGTCATATCATGTACACTTCCAGGCCAACGAGCAACTAAGTCCATAAACTCAAGGCTGCTATTGCATATTGCCTGACAATTTAACGAGAAATAACCCTTTCGACATCTGTAGTATTCAGCTTCCTCACCCCCAGGTGAACGAATTTTTATATGAGTGCAATCAATTGCACCAATTACCCGGGGAAATCTTGCAATGCTGTAAAATGAACTAATAGTCTCCTGTTTTTCTCGATCATTTCTTGGGAAGTAAATGAAGCGGCGATACAGTTCTGCTAATGCAGATGATACTCTGTGAATGATCCGATGTGATGTAGACTCACTCACTCCACTAAAGTCTCCAGCAGATAATTGATTGCAACCCGTGGCATAATATCTGAGGGTTAGTAGCAACTGGTTTACAGGGGATACTGAGAAGTTCCTGTAATGTGAACATATACAGTTGACTTACAGCAGTCCGCAATAATTGGCAAGGTGCTAGAATCAGAAATTGTTACTTACTTGTCGCTCTCAAATTCTAGTTTGTGTTCAATAAGTTCTAACACAATCAAAGCACATCTTTTCGACAGTCTGAACCTCCTGACAAAATCAACATCGTCCAGGTCTCCAAAATGATCACATCGCTCACGAATAAATCTAAGCCTTCTTCTATTGCCATATTCTTCATCGTCACTGTCACTATCAAGAACCAAGTTAATAGCAGCTTGAATTACAGGTCGCATTTTCTACGTTACACGGCAACTACAAGTAGGATCTCTGCGTTAAAGCATTAACGAGCTGCTAATCGGCCGGCAGGCAGCCGATTAAAGTTGACGAGTCGTTTAAGACTTTAACGGAGTCGTCAACCGTGGTGAAACGTAAACAGACGTTAACGGACCGTCAATTTTCCCGCGCTTGGCTAACCGGCCGTCAGGGGCGCTGGTGAAAGAGGGCCTCTATCGGCAGGAGCGACACTCGCGATTAAATGGGCCGCCCTGCGGATAAGCCGCGATTGGCGTAGCACGGCGCTGATGACTGACCGGCAAGTCTCTTGCACTTGGGACATAGTTGATCTACGGGGGAAAGAGAGAGAGAGAGAGACGAGTAGTAAGAGTTCGAATGTAGAGTTGGATGGCTTAGGGCCGGAGAGAGGGAAAGGGAGAGGGAGGGGTAGGAGGCGGGGGTACCACAACAATAACAGGCGGGGCGTGGCGGGGCCAGGCGGGTAGTGGCACAAGTCGGTACTCACAGAGAGGTTAGGTTTAACACAACGGTGACTTGGTGCTGAGCGGCCTGGCGTGGGGCCTAGCGGCGTCGAAGCACAACGGTGGCACGGGCAGAGTGCTGAGCGGCGTACAACTCTGTCCGCCCTCGGACAGTTACACAGGAGTTCCTGTCTCCGCGTTACCTATATCTAAAATATGAGTGGATACATAGTACGCTGCTATGAGTACAATGACAAAGATTTTAATTTATCCTCCAAACATGAGGGTTTCCTTTATATAGTCCGAGACATAGCGTAGTACGTACAGATCTACCGTGACTTAACGCGTATAGTTTTGTACTGATGAGAACACACATTTGTTCACTCCTGTATCGGCCCGGTCAACCTGATTAACAACAAGTACATTGTCGGAATTTACTTTTTCCGCTGCTCTCCGGTGCCAACTGTATCGTCCCTTAGAGTCTGGGTTCATTGAGCAGCGAAACTTTGCGTTTTCTCCTCCTTTAATCGTGAGTGCAGGGGGGCTGACTTCCAAAACCGGGTTTACTACGTGAAGTTGATGGGTGGCAACAGGACCTATGGCATAGCCCGAAAGGTTTTCCGGATCTGATTGTTTAGACAAACAGACCAGTTCCGACTCGTTATCTAGATCAGTTAATTTTAATTTAATAGCAGACTCTCTCACCACCCGGGAACGCCTGACGTTTTTTTCGCCGTTGAAAACCACATTCTACACCTGTGTTAGAAGGAAATTTTTTACAAGACTTGATTTTTTGACGACTTTTGAATATATATCTTGTACTTACCGTATCGAACCAATGCTCAACGGGGCTGCTGGCGAGGAGAAGAGAGTGCTCATCTTCCTCCCCCCGAACAAACGTCCGTCTCATCAGAGGCAAATACGCCAAATGCTGCATTTCTAGATAGTTCAAGAAGCCACCGATAAAATAATCGTTGGCCCCTGAGGCTGCTAGCTCGCTGCATTTAGCGTCCTCGGTGACACCGTGGAAGAGGCTATGGGCTGTGGAGATAGGGGGTCTTCCCTCCCACAAACGTCTCGTCCTCTGCTCGCTGGAGCTCTTCCTGCTCGACAGCTGGACGTTCCTGCAACATGTTAAAATCAGCATGGTCGTATGTCATTAAGGAATGGTTAATTTTACAGATTGATTTATTAAACTTAAGCAAAACCTAATATCGATCTTACTTGGAGGTTCAGTTCCTCTTCCTCATCGACCCGTACTTCATCGGCGGGGCAACCTTTCGCGAGGGAGACTCGTTGGACATGTGCTTGCTGTATGCGTTCAAGCTCGTCCCTTGCCTTGGCCACCTGAGAAGTCCTTTTGGCGGTGCCGAACACCGTGGCCATCGAGCGCACAATGTGCCTCGCATCAGACAAATTGTCCGTGCGAAGCAGCGCACGGTATCCGTTCACCGCCAATAATCTGACGTGATGAGGCTTCCCTTTCTCTTTTACATATGTGCACACTCTGCAAATGGCATGGGTGGTTATTTTCCTCAGATAACTCGTGCTGCCAGCAACGATCCAGATATGTAATTATGCCCTCATGATTGAAGCTGACGAGCACAGCGTGAATCAAGGCCCTGCAATAGTAACATAACTGTATAAGCAAAAGTATCTTTCTTAGTGTAAGGCATGGTTACATAATGGATGCCGCACATATTCTTTTTTAAAACAAATCCATGTACGGTTCTTACCAACTGTCATCCACCACGATTTTTTTAAACAATCGACCCGCAGCAGACCATGCAGTGTTGCGCTTGTATCGCAACTTTATCAACCATGACACAAATGCTGGCGAGGTCTGTGTTGCTGTCAACATTTTAGATACAGGGACATTGTGTCTCCCCCTTTCTGGTTTGATGACCAGAGCACCGTAAAATACTGGCTGCCTTGGTCCCCTCTCACTGACTGGTGGGGCATGATGAAAGAAGTCCCCCGTGGTGTCGAGATACCCAGTCTCATAGGTGCACTTCTTCAGCATTAACATTTGCTGCTCAGTTGACCACGCTGTCTGCATAGATAAACAACTGGTGTTAATGAGAAATACTGCGAATATTTTTAAAAATTTTACATCTGTGGACTGCATATATTCAATTCCCTTTAAAGTTAATATATTTCAAAGGGCGTGTAAGCTAGATGTAATACCGAAAAACACGTCAATGTGCTTTAAAGTTACGCTTAAACTCCAAGCTAGTGGGGCTTTGAAAATTACTTACGTGATCAATTACCAGGTAGATGTACGCCAGACCACGTCTTGCGTCACAGGCTTCGCGATATTTCGCGAAACACTGTTACGCTGCGACGCGCCTGCGTACATCTACCTAGGCCTGCGGCGATCTCTGTACAAATTATGCCATAATGTCCAAAAATATTTGAATCCTTGTCGTCAACGCCATTGAATTGCACTCGAAAGGACAGTTCTTATGATGTACGGGAAAGGTTAGTTTCGGATTGTCGATAAATGTCAGAACTTTTGAGTAATGCCCTTGCTGACAGGTTCAAACACGATCTAAGAAACAAAGCAGTGGTCACAATTAAATTGCACTCGTGAAGACGGATCCGGAGATTTTCCAGTCTGCTACAAGCGGAAATCTGAGAAATGCTCATTATTTTACGGGCACATTGACGACTTATTGTCCAAATTTGATGCTGTATCGGCAAAACGGTGTGAGATACAACCAAATAAACAAAATTTTCATCCATAGGGTCGCAACTCGTCGACATACCCCGAAAACGAGACCCAACATGAATATTGACGACTTTTCGTTACAAAGTCACGCTGTAACGCGTAAACGGTAAGAGATACCGCAAAACGGACGAAATTTTCGTCCAGAGGCAGACGGTCGCAACTCGTCAAGTTACCCCTTAGGACACTATCAAAAAATATATTTTTTTAAACTATTTTTTCGAGAATTAGTTATTATTTTTTTACAGTGTCAATTTCTGTGCTTGATTGACTGCTTTCGAACTTGACCGAGCGTTTTTGGCAAGGAAGCTACAGTAAAAATTTCAGCTCAATATCTCGACTTGTTCTCGAGTTATCGTGCAAACAGACACACAGACACACATTCAACTTTTTTAGCACTCCAGTGCCGTAATAGGCTCCGCTTCGCTCAGCCAATCATCCAGAGTCGAATGGGGTCTGTACAGATAGTCAAGAAAGCTTTTAAAAAATATTGGATGCCAAGAAAGTTTATGACGAATTGTCTGTCACTAGAACCATCAACGCTTTCCTGTTATTCGCTGAGCGATAGCGAAGCCTATTACTTCACTGATCGGATTTGGCTCCTGTCTGTTTGTCTGTCTGTCTGTCTGTTTGTGTGTCTGTCCGCACGATAACTCAAGAACAAGTTGAGATATCGAGCTGAAATTTTTACTGTAGCTTCCTTGCCCAAAAAGCTCGGTCGAGTTCGAAAATGGGCATTCTAGCTCAAAAATTGACAGCTTTACAATTTAATTTACATTTTCGTGAAAATAATTTTTAAAATAAATATTTTTTCAACAGTGTCCTTAGGGGTAACTCGACGAGTTGCGGCCCCTTGGGCGAAAATTTCGTCCGTTTGGCCGTATCTCTAACCGTTTAGCCGCTACTGCGTGACTAAAGAAAGAAAAGTCCTAAAAATCCATGTAGGGTGTCCTTTTCGAGGTATTTCGACGAGTTGCAACCCTCTGGGCGGAAATTTCGTCCGTTTGGCCGTACCTCGCACCGTTAAGCCGCTGCAGCGTCAAATTTCGACAAAAAGTCCTTTATATACGCTTAGAGTTGAGTATTTCTCAGATTTTCCCTTATCACAGACTAGCATATCGCCGGAACCGTCTGTACGAGTGAAATTAAATTACGCCCACTGTTTCGTTACTCAAAGCGTATTTTTTACGGTATCCTAATCCATACTGACCGCACCGCAGGCCTAGGTAGATGTACGCAGGCGCGTCGCAGCGTAACAGTGTTTCGTGAGATATCGCGAAGCCTGTTACGCGAGACGTGGTCTGGCGTACATCTACCTAGGTGGTAAGATTACCTATACATGAAATATTAACGGGACTAACGATAAGGGTATCTGCCCCTTGCAACTTGCATTAATTTGTCATCAGTAACATTATTCTACAGAGCGAGATGGAAAGAATCACACATCTTTTCCTCTAAAAATCTTAGTCAAAGGAAGGAGTATTCTTTTAATAACTGGCACACTCCATGCCCTTCCTAACAACTTTTGCCTTTGAGTGAGAGAGATATTTGCATCAGTGAAGTGGCTTGGGAATCCAAACAATCGTTCTCTTTCTGTTATCATTAAGCCATCTTCATGTCCATCTTCAAGCACAGGAAGTTGCTGTCCTCTACCTGTAATGTTAAACTCATTTACACACACGATTATCAAGAAATGTTAATTTCACTGTCAACAATCAGTCATACCAAGTGCTTGTGAATGGTAGGTAGTGGTCACCGTCGGTAATGATTGTACCAAACCTTTACGGTATGGTTCTAAAATATCATCAAGTTAAAGAGAAGGGGTATCAAAAATCTGCTCGCTGTGCAAGTCAGGAATATTACCCCAAAACAAACGAGCTCTTTTGGCTGGTAGAAATTTAGCTCCGGCTAGCGCGGCCTTCCACTGCTTGCCGCCCCGCCGGGCCGGGGGCCCTCGAAACTGCACTGCAGGGGGGGGGGGAGGGGAGGGGGGGACGGGAGGCGGGGCCGGACACCAGGCAGCGTTTTTGGCTGAGCGATAGCGAAGCCTATTACTTCACTGATCGAATTTGGCTCCTGTCTGTCTGTCTGTCTGTGTGTCTGTGCGCACGATAACTCGAGAACAAGTTGAGATATCGACTTGAAATTTTTACTGTAGCTTCCTTGCCCAAAAAGCTCGGTCGAGTTCGAAAATGGGCATTCTAGCTCAAAAATTGACACCGTTAAAAATTAATTTACATTTTCGAAAAAAATAATTTTATAAATAAGTGTCCTTAGGGGTAACTCGTCGAGTTGCGACCATCGGGTGAAAATTTCGTCCGTTTGGCCGTATCTCTTACCGTTTAGCCGCTACTGCGTGACTAAAGGAAGAAAAGTCCTAAAAATTGCATGTTGGGTGTCGTTGCCGAGGTATTTCGACGAGTTGCGACCCTCTGGGCGGAAATTTCATCCGTTTGGCCGTATCTCTCACCGTTAACCCGCTGCAGCGTCAAATTCCGACAAAAAAGTCCTTAACATACGCTTAGAGTTGTGTATTTCTTAGATTTTCGCTTATCACAGACTAGCATATCGCCGGAACCGTCTGCACGAGTGAAATTTTATTGCGGCCACTGTTTCGTTATTTCAAGTGCATTTTTTATGGCATCCTAATCTATACTGACAGCGCCGCAGGCCTAGGTAGATGTACGCAGGCGCGTCGCAGCGTAACAGTGTTTCGCGAGATATCGCGAAGCCTGTTACGCGAGACGTGGTCTGGCGTACATCTACCTAGTATGTATAGAGTAGCTAAGTTCTGTGCATGTTAATAGTACTATTAGTTTGAACCCTTAGTCATATCTAGTGCGCACTATAGGTTACGTTAGTTTTATCTTGTTTTATACATGTTGTACTTGTCTTGTGATACCTTGCCATTAGTTATTATGTTCGGCAGTAGTATTACATGGTTCGGAGCCATCCGTTCTTCACTGACACTTCGTGTGTTATTATTTTTATAAGATTATATTTCCAAGTACCTTTCATCATGTTATCTCTGCTTTTGTTTATTGTCCGGGGTGGATATGGTGTCTGCTGGCCTGACGGCAGCGCCCTCTACTCTAGTTGTTGTTAGCTGTGGCTAGGTGGCCAACCTCTGTTCTCCCGAGAGTCAGTTCGGAATAAACCTAGTTACTTGGACATCGTCTGCTTTAACTTGCCCAACCCTCGAGACACCCTACTACAAAACTACTCAATCCGTGCTGCGATCCTAACATTTTAACCACTTGACCACCAGGACGTGATGAAAGGTCCGCTCCAGCATCCCCACGTCATTCCGTAGCCGAGCGCGGACGCGTTCCCAGGTTCGATTAGGGGTTTAACACACTACAGATTAGTATGTTAGGTTAGATTGTTGCATTAGAACGTTAATCACTTGAACATTAGTATGTCAGTTAGGAGTTTTGCAAAAGTATGTTTATCCTCTAAACATTAGTATGCTCTTTAGAGTCTTCAATAAGTGTATGGTATTAAAATGTTAACATACTAAAAGCTAGAATGCCCTTTTCTGGGTGCAGGGAAGGCCCAGGGGTGGAGCAGTGCGGCCGTGCCGCGGGCGCCGTCTTGACACGACGCGTGTAGTTGCTACGGCACTTCTTGTGGACCCTAATTTCCAATCTATGGCCTATTAATGCACCAATATTGTCACCGACTACTTCGCTCACTTCCTTAATTCTAGCTAAGCCCCCGCCTTCGCCACCCTTCACGTGCGTGGTGGGGCCCATACACTTATCACTTAATTGAATTCCACAAAATAGGCACTGCGTATCCACATTCACTTCCATGGTTCACACAAACACCACAATCACAGCCAAACACAGAACGCGCGCGTCCACCAGAGCCACGGTGAAGAGCAAGTCCGGAGCTGTTGCACATTGCACTTGTCGAGAAGGACTGACGAATCCATCGCGGGGTCCCTCCCACCAACACTCCTGTCGTCTGCAAAAGGCTACACGTGCGCCCTAGTCCCACGGTCCGAAAATCATAAACTAGCTCCAGCGAGCAATGGCCCGGAGCAAAACATCGTAAAACTGTGCCCCTCGTGTGCTCCATTTTGCAAGCAGGCCTCTCGAGGACCATCGGCAAGTGCTTCCCAAATCACTGCGGTGTCAACAATTATGTACCGGCCACGGCGGCTTGAGGGCGGCGTGCGGTCAAAGGGCGCGCGCCGGCCGGGACCGGCCTGCACTGGCCCGCGCTCGGCCAGTGGCCCTGCACTGTAAAGTACTAAGGTACAATTGTAGGGACAAATGCGCGCTAAGGTACAAACTTGTACCCTTTAAGGTACGAAACCGACAAAAGGCCCTTAAGGTACCGTACGTTACCTTAATCGCCGTCATGGTACAGGAAGCGACCAAAGCGTAGGTATCTGCCTACCAACCTCGGGGTTTCTCGTACCTTATTACGTACCATAATCAGCACCTTGTAAGGTACACGCCATCTCACGGGGATCTCCTATTCTGAACGTCGTCATGCAGGACTGCATACTCTCCTCGGCGGCCCTCGTACCTTAGGCCGTACCTTTGAGCGTCGCGTTCGGCAGGCGGCCTACTTTCCCCGGGGCTTTTGTTCCTTACGCTGTGCCCAGAGCGACTGTCCGACGGACTGCCTACACTCCTCGGCGCTCTTGTTCCATGTGTTGTACCTTACGGTCTGCCGACCGGGTTGCCTACTGTCCCCGGGGGTCTCGTACCTTACGCTGTACCATAACTCTGTGCAGCGGGTGGCGTAACGTGCACGGCTCCTCTGTACCAATACGTGTACCTCTCGTGTGCAGCCGTCTGCAGCGGGCGGCCTACCGAGCACGGCTCCCCTGTACCATTACGTGTACCTCTCGTGTGAAGCGGGCGGCCTACTTTCCCCGGGGGTCTCGTACCATACGCTGTACCATAACTGTCGCAGAGAACAGCGCCCGGGCCTTTCCGGGCCTCTCGCCCAGCGTACTTTCCCATCCGCTCACTCGTGTCCGTGTCGCGCGTCGGCCATCACTGTCGTCTGCGCCGAGCCTCGTGTACGTGTACGTTTGTGAGTACTAGCGGTCGCTGTGCACAAAGTTCGCCAGATACATTGCGTCCTGTCTCTTAGTAAAGCGATAAAAGGGATACATGCTGACGATACTGCATTCATCCATTCTAAGGCTTACTGGAATTGGAATGCAGCCTATTCTGTTCAATCAGTCTTAACTAAGAACTCGTTCTCGAGTTATCGTTTTAAACGGTGTCAATTTTTGAGCTAGATTGCCCATTTACGAACTCGTCCGAGCTATTTATGTAAAGAAGCTACTGTAAAAATCTCAGGTGGATATCTTAACTCGTTCTCGAGTTATCGTGCGTACAGACAGACAAACAAACAAACAAACAGACAGGAGCCAAATCCGATCAGTGAAGTAATAGGCTTCGCTATCGCTCAGCCAACAAGTATTACTAAGAGTGAGGCTCTAATGAATACTTATTCTGGGTAACTTTAAATACCCTTACCAAGTACTAGGTAGATGTACCCATTTTCGAACTCGACCGAGCTTTTTGGGCAAGGAAGCTACAGTAAAAATTTCAGGTCGCTATCTCAACTCGTTCTCGAGTTATCGTGCGAACAGACAGACACACAGACACACACACAGACAGACGGACAATGAACTTTTTTAGCACTCCAGTGGCGTTATAGGCTTCGCTTCGCTCAGCCAATTACTAAGAGTAAGGAATACTTAATACGGCTGAGTACAGCATACACACATACAACTGCATCTGCATATGCATGTTCTGCAAGCGTACTGTGAAACAACTAATACGCAGAGGGACCAGACATGACCTGTCTGACGTGCTCCAAAACTGCAAGATTGCATTGGGTAAAGCAGAAGCCAGCTGCACTTGATGGATTTATTTACAAATAACATACACTACAGGTGTGCAACCGCTGCCTGCACTGCACAGATGCTGCCCCTCGCACTTGCAACACACATAACACGCAAAGGTGTTACTTGGGGAGAACCTCGTAAGACACTGCGGTCACCATGCATCATACAGCAACATACCTCTTCGTGCGCGTGTCCAGTAAGGCACTGCGACCATGGCCTCTGCTCGCACCAACTCAGCTCCCCAGTGGTGGGTGCCTGCAGCGTGCTCCACGACAGCATTGGTCCCTGCTCTCACTAGGGTACGACATCCCCCTTTGTACTGCATCCTGTGACAAAATAAGCACAGATTAACAAACATGCTTGATAGAGCCGAGGTGTCTACTGCATCTACATCAAACTACCATGCGATGAGGACTTGTGAGTAGCGAAGCGAGCTGAGGCTGGCTTGGTATTAACATCACACACATTCACAAGTAATGACTACTGGCTTGGTGCAGGCGTAGAGTACTTTATTCACTAGGAGTTTGTGGGAATCACAATCAATACTTAAAGGTAAAGGTACAGGTACACACGCATTCAGAAGTAATGTTGATTAGCTAACACAATCATATGTCCACAACCATAGCTATAATAATAGTAATAGTCTACTGCAGCTACATCAGACTACCATGCGATAGGATGTGCAGGGGAGAGGCGGTGGGGTCACGTGGGTAGCAAAGCGAGCTGAGGCTGGGTTGGTATAAACATCACACATTCACAGGTCATGTGGGTAGCAAAGCGAGCTGAGGCTGGGTTGGTATAAACATCACACACATTCACAAGTAATGACTAATGATTTGGTTCTATTGACTAGGAGTCTGTGCGAATCACAATCAGTACTTAAAGGTGCAGCTACAGGTACACACGCAATCAGAAGTAATGTTGAAAAGGTGCCACAATAATATATTCACAACCATGGGTATAGTAATAGTGTAGGAGTACATCAGCGTGACATACTACATGTCTAATGACAACCATGCTGCCACTCTAATGACTTGGTGCAGGCATGTACTCTATTGACTAGGAGTTTGTGGGAATCACAATCAGTACATAAAGGTAAAGCTACAGGTACACAAAAATGGGCTCAACAGCTGGAAGTGTCATAGTCATATATGCACACAGGTTAAATGAATTGCACGTCACTATCCCATGCATAGCCTACAGGAAGATCACGATATGAATTGTTAATGGGAATCATGTTTGCACCTCAGAGCAACACCCACAGAACAGATGAAAAATTTTGTCAGATACTATGTGAAGTGCAATGCAGCATCGATCACAGCTATCATCATGTCAGTATCGGTCCGAAAGTAATTGATCAGTATAAGTTGTAAATACTAGTTGGTACGTGCCAAAGGGAATTTTGGAAAATGTCAAAAAAGGTTGAGAATGGAATTTAGAGTTATGCCGAAATGTTAAGAATTTTGCTCTACTGATCCCTCCCCTCCCCTCCCCCCCTTCCACCAGACCAATAATTAATTACTGAGGTACATTGAACTGAAAATTTAGAATAATTGAAAGGGTTAAGCCGAAATATATGTGTGCGGGGGACATTGAATTTGGATGTAAGGCCTAAAGGGGGTTAATTTTGAAAGAAATAAAAAAAACAAAAAAAAAGCAAGGAATGAAGCCAGAATGGGGTAGTGAAAAATCTGCCTAAAGGGGGTTAATTTTGAAAGAAATAAAAAAAAACAAAAAAAAAAGCAAGGAATGAAAGAATGGGATAGGGACATGCAATTTTATATCTGCTCACTCTAAGATGTCCTCGTAGTCTGGGCGGGCCTGGTCCTGGAACATGTTGACGTAGAGGTGCTCACATGCGCCGCAGGAGGTGCCCAGGAAGAAGGACCAGTAGTGTTGGGAGCGGTCGGGAACCGTCTCCAGGCGGTAGGGGCCGACCTCCGTTGTGGTGTCATTGGGGGGGGCCTGGGCCTGGGCCCGCAGCCGGACGACCACACTCTTGGATCTCTCAGTCCCTAGCTTCAGCGGCGAGTTCTTCCCCCGAAATGATGAGAACTCCGTAAACCCGAAGCCGGCTACCATTTTCTGTGAAATGATAGAGAACAAGTCATATTATGGCAGTAAATGCAACTGTCACCCTAGATAATATTGAATGCAACATCAGTCACATTGGTATCCAAACATAAGCTTAAAATTATTGCCAGGGTCTCGGTCTCTTCAATCAGTAAATGAAAGTATCTTCACGATCCAATTTAACTGAAGGATGAAAGGGGACTAATATAGCCTAAAATACAGGCAGGGTTTGGTGTCTTTCTTTCAGAATACTGAATTTTAAGAAATTTTTTTGGGGAATATAACTTAAAAGACAAATCACTGGTGACTTGACAAAGGAACTTAAGTCCAAAAAAAATTAGTAAAATTATTTTCGGTCTAGTTTAATAATATATAGTTCTTGCGCCAAAATACTTTCAAAGAAAAATGTTGATTTTTTTGGACTTACATTCCTTTGTCAAATCACCAGTGAAATCAAAATTAATATCCTGGCAATATATGACGTCATTACATATGTCTGTGGAATGTCAAGTAATACCTCAGACTAAAGCCCATTACACCTGTTGTGTTGTCAATTTGGGAGAGATAATACACATTGATGGATGTGATGTAGTAATTGCGACTCACCTTGCAGAGCTCGTAGACTGCCCGCTGGGTTTTGCAATATGTCGCCTGGGCCGGTGGGTGAGCCGGGTCGGGGCCCGCCGTCCCCTGGATATTGGCGCACAAGACGATGTAGCCGCTGTATGGCTTGCGACACTCGCGAACTTCGACCGGCAGCAGGCCGAACGCCGGTGGGATCGTGGATTGCAGGAACTGAAAAATGTATGAAGGGCCATTCAGACGGGACCCTGTTGGCGAGCAGGAACAGCTGTGTGACTTGGCCAGGCCAAGGCTCCCCGACCTGAGTCGGATATGTGACAATGTATGCTTACCTTGACCACCAACTCCTCATCGTGAGTTTCGGCACAAGGGCAAAAATCAAAAAAGAAGCGCCCCAGGAAGGCGACAGGGGGGTCTCGCTGCTGGGCGCCCGCCATCTTGGAGGGTGCCGGTGGCACGGCCCACACTCGGGCACTCGGGATGGACTTAAAATCCGGCCAGGTGCAGGTGCAGGTAGAATGCTCAGTAGAACACGGCCGGGCTGGACGTGCCAAAACCGGGGCGGTTCAACGCCCGGAAAAAATCACACACACACACACACTGAAATCGCAAGGATGGAAGGTCGGGTACAGGTGGGCTGGCGCTCTCACGGCTGGACACGAAGTGGTACAGACCTGTTCCTTAAGGTGTACCTTTGGGGCAGCGCCCCCTAGCGGACATCACCGGCAACACCGCTGCTCGGCTCTCTAGCGTGACTGTGTTACGTACAGGGGCTTCCTATCTCCTCTGCCGCAAGTCATGAAATCCCTGAAAATTGTTATTCGCCTCTCCCGTGCATTACAGCATTGGAATTGTGTTAAATATTGTACTCCCCTCCTGTTCCTTAAGCTGTACCTTTAAGGCAGCGCCCCCTGGCGGACATCACCGGCAACACCGCTGCTCGGACTACTTTCTCCAGGATGGAGGAGCCGGTCAATGCAAATATGACCCAATAAATTCGTCCTACGTTGTACCGCAAAAATCTGCATGGCATTTCGCGAGAGGGAGGGAGGGAGGGAGGAGGGGCATCGGCTGTGCGGCACCGAACTTGTGAGATTTGCACATAGCACGCACTACTTTGCATGGCGCAACGCGTGTGCACTGCGCGTGTGCACTGCGCAGGCGCAGGCGCGGGACGCCGCCATTGCCACTGGCTCTGCGCGTCTCTTCGCTACCCCGTGCAAGGTGTTCAGCTCGCGTCGCTTGGATTCTGCTGTTTTCCCAGGCGAGGCGTCATCGTCTTCGTCTTCTTCTCGAGGCCGACGTCGGGCTGCGGCGGGGCCCGCTGCTGCGGGGAGCGGGGCCGCGGGGGCCGCGACAACGTGGACCGCAGCAGCTGAGGCGGCGGCAACGGGAGCGCCAGCGGGGGCGCCAGCGGGGGCGCCAGCGGGAGCGCCAGCGGGAGCGCCAGCGGGAGCGCCAGCGGGAGCGCCAGCGGGAGCGCCAGCGGGAGCGCCAGCGGGAGCGCCAGCGGGAGCGCCAGCGGGAGCGCCAGCAGGGGCGGCGACTGGAGGGTAGTCGTCCATGTACACCAGCACACCTGCCGCAACCGGAGGGGCCGGGGGCGCGGGCAGGGGGCCCCACGCTGGGCATCAAAAGGCACAAAAGGAAGTTCGCCTTCCGGGTGCGGCGGTAGCAGGGCGCCGCGGCTGTTGAAGCAGGGAACTGGGCCAGGGTATGTGACGGCGAGCCGGCAGTAGTCAATGGTCACGCAGGGTTGCGTGAACGCAGCGACTTGGTGCCCGCAGCGTTCGCAGTGTAGCGAGTCTCTTGCCGGGGCGACGTGGGCGGAGCGGTAACATTTTTGGACTCGTAGAAAGTCGACCGCTCGCATCTCCATTGGTCGTTCGCGCAGCGTGTGGTTCACACAATCGCCACACGACACTTCCACATACCCGTCGGCGAGGAGGATGTGTGCACAGTTTATGAAGTAGCACGGCATTGTCTGTGACGCGGCGAAGGCAGAGGAGGATATTATAAGACATTGGCCGAGTGATGAGGGGAGGGGAGGGGGGGGCGTGTGGCGCGCGGCGCGGAGGGGCGCGGCGCGGCGGGGAGGGGCGGGGCGGGGCTGGGTGCGGCTTAGAAGAACCAACACCCGGGCGCCGGCGCCTCGCTGACGGCTAGTGCCCTGGTCAGCTGGGTGGAGTGGCGATCATTAGCCGGGATCAGGTCCGGTAGGTGCGCGGGGCGGAGAGGCCGGAGGGCGACCGGGCGGGCAAGGCCGGGCCGGGCCGCGGCGACGCGCGGGACCGGGACGACCCTGTAGGGGGTCGGGAACCGCGGCTGAGCCGGCGCGGCCGGGCGCGGCGATGGAGGAGGAGGTGGAGGGGGAGGGCCAACCGGCCGGGTGAGCGCGCGCGGTGTAAAACTGGTGCGCAGCGGGCGCAGTGGGACGGCTGGTGGGGGGAGAGGGCCGGCGCGCCTCATGCGGGGTTCTGGTGGCGCGGTGGTGGCGGGGTCAATCACCGTCGGGATGGCCGGGTGGAAATCGTAGCGCGGACACGCGGAGGACATTTCGTCCCAGACGATAGGGAAACGGGTAGGGGTAAGTCGCGATCGGGTAAGCAAAAGAAACAGCGTCACGGAGGGGACTAGGTGACAGTGCGGGCATCGGTGAGTGAGGTGCACGTGCGTGGACTCTGCATCCGGGAAGAGAGTCTCCTCGAGGTCGATGCACGTGTACCGGAGCGCGCTGACAATTCCTTGAATGCCGGCTCTATCGGCAGGAGCGACACTCGCGATTAAATGGGCCGCCCTGCGGATAAGCCGCGATTGGCGTAGCACGGCGTTGATGACTGACCGGCAAGTCTCTTGCACTTGGGACATAGTTGATCTACGGGGAAAGAGAGAGAGAGAGAGACGAGTAGTAAGAGTTCGAATGTAGAGTTGGATGGCTTAGGCCGGAGAGAGGAAAGGAAAGGGAGGGGGTACCACAACAATAACAGGCGGGGCGTGGCGGGGCCAGGCGAATAGTTGCACAAGCGTTCGGGACGTTGGACAAAAATAATTTTTTTGACGTCCTGGCGGGCGTTGTACTCCATGTAAAGTAATTTTGTTCCAATGTGCTGCTGGCATGTCCACTGAGATAGATCCGCCTGCGGGCCTGGGGATGTTGCCATGAACACAAAGATTGAGTGGTGTTCTGTGGTGTAGATGGCCGCAGCTTGGTGGTCAGTTTCGTTTCAGGTGTAGCGTGGCGAAGTTCCTCTGGTTTTGGTGGTCAACGATGAGAAATTTTTCTTCCTCTCTAACGTCAACTACTGATAAGCCGTACAAAGTCATGAGTACCTTGTCCTCCCGTTATTGTGTCTCTAGCCGAAAAGTTGGTAACTATTCGCGGCCATGCGGTCGCAGGGCACTTCCTTGGCGAAAGGGACAATTGTTCTAGAGACTGGTGAAAGGTATTTAGGTTGTCCGTCGTGCCAGATGGGCACGGCGTCGGTGCATACATTAGAGTGTCGGAAGGAAGTGAGTGTGGCGGGGCATGCGACGATAAGTGCGGTTTCACCGAGTATTTTTGCGTGTACGCCCTGGCGGGGCGGATCGAATAAGATGCGTCCTGCTGCGGCAGGGAAGGATCTAAGCAGTGTTAGTTTGTGTTGAAGAAAGGTGCGCTGGTCGGAGCATTTCCGTTCAACGTTAGACAAGAATAATTTTTTGACGTCCTGGCGGGCGTTGTACTCCATGTAAAGTAATTTTGTTCCAATGTGCGCCGGCATGTCCACTGAAACAGGTCCGCCGACGGGCCTGTATATAAGATTAGCAGGTGATGTCGTCATGAAGACAAAAATAGAGTGGTGTTCTGTGGTGTAAAACTCGCGGCCGCAGCGGTGGTCGTTTCGTTTCAGGTGTACGGCGAAATTTTTCTTCCTCTTTCGTATCTGGGTGAGAGGTGACTAATTCTTTCGCTGAGCCTTGGTAGAGAACATGATATTGTGTAGTGTCGCATTCTGAGGGCTTAGGTGTGGCTCGCCAAAAACACTGACCTATAAAGAAATCATTCACGGCTTCATTGCCTACTGGCACTGTTAAACCTGTACGTAGAACAATTGTATCTGTAGCGGTGTCGACGCGGGCCGTGTATTTTTCTGTGATGATTTTTACCGTGACGTCAACTACTGATAAGCCGTAATCTCCGTCAAAGTCGTGAAATGAACTAGCCGTGCATTCTCCTGTTTTTGTGTCCCTAGAGCCAGCAGCCATAAATTTTGAAGTGGACACGCCCGGTACCTTTATGTTGTGGATTGTCTCCGAGTAAATTTCGAATGTTTGTAGCTTGTGAATCCTTTGACATTCTTCCCGTGTTATTTCCTTGACGTATTCCGTTCTGTCCTTGAGTGACTCATGGCTGTGCATGCCGCAGTAGGCGATTCGCCTGCTGACCAGAACCCAACAGTTTATCACTTCCACTTCCTTGAATGTAGGTAACATCAGGATCTGGACGGCAGGACGCTCGTGCACTATGCCATGCACCTGAGGCGCGAGGCATGGACCTATTTCGGTGAGAGAGATTTGAGATACGTGATTATTAAATAATATAAGCTTAGAAAATTTGTGCCGAATAGCCTTTTTTATACTTAATTGGTTGTACAAGGTAGCCATGTGACTCATTCTTATCCTATGAAAAGTGGTACAAATTTTAAAAATTAAGTCCCTTACATCACATTCACTAAACACAGAATTGCTACGGGAATGGCCTAGAAGTGACTGAAACGCACCTGCTATCATCGACTCAAATACAGCAGTACTGATAATTTGATCACGGTGTTTACATACATTTTCTACTTGGGGCTTTTCTCCGCGAGGACTTCCTCGCCGTATTTTCTCCTCAATACGTGTGCATGCTAAAACGACGTCCTTAGTAGGCACAGTCAACCCGTTACTCACGGACCTAAAGCGTACAAAATTAGTGTAATCTCCAGGATTTTGTACATCAATACGTGTTGTAATTGAGTTTAAGCACTGAGTGCATGTAATTGTAGAAGTCAATTTCCTTGATACAAATCCAGCAACATAAGTTACGACTGCTAAAGAGAATTTCGATAAACAAGACATATTAAGGTCAGAACGAGTAGACAAAAGTTCATTGATTACCACAACATCGTTCACATTTTGGCGCTGTTTTTCTGCTTGTTTTGCCTCCTTCTTCAACCTTATCGCGTGTAACGCATCGTTTGTCTGAATAGAACACAGAATAGGTGCAGTTTTTTGAAGTTGGACATTGGCAGATTTTGATGCCTTAACTTCAGCACCAAGTAGAAGGCGTTTGTATGACGACTTAAATAAAGTAGCCGTTGGGTTATTGTCAGGACCTCTACGTTGCCGCAATTTTCCAAAAAATGCCTCCAAGTGATCTTGACTTAACTTGTACGTACATAAATACGACATTTCACCGGACTCGACAAGTTCTTCAAACAACCCCATAACACTTCTCATTGATACCAGAAAGCCTTGAAAAGCAACTTTTCTTGTACTCTCTAGAACTGGCAGATAAGTTGACATCCCCTTATCTTTAATCTGCAGCCCTTTAATATAATATTCTGCATATGAAAACACTTTAGACCACATATATTTATTTTCTACCGTCAATGCACCTTTAAGGCCGGGTGTAAATTTAGAAAAAGAATTTAACAAATCAAACAGGTCATTAAAAACAGTTAAGAAACTAGCTGTTCCCGAAGCCCCCTCGAACCCAGGCAAACCGAGATGTTCACAAAATGTTAATGATTTTGATACACTGCTGCTCAGTGTTTGTGCTGCGACTGTCACCTTTTGATTTTTTTGATGCCATTTCACATGCCTTTCGGATAGCTTGTTCCCCAACCGTAAACCCTCTTTTTTCTGCATCTCGTGAGTGGAAATAAACAATAAATCAATCACTAGCTAAAAGATTACCTTTGTCAGGTGAGCAGGAATATTTTTTGGTTGCTGAGGAGCATTGTTTTGATTACTAATTAAAGTAAAGGGTCGTCTCTCTACTCCAGGAGTTGGATCCATAATTTTTGAAGGCACAACCTAGGCAAACAATTGTAAATCAATAAGCTATTGGTGGCAATAATCAATAAATCAATCAGTAGCTAAAAAATTACCTTTATCAGGGGAGCAGGAATATTTTTTGGTTGCTGAGAAGCATTGTTTTGATTACTAATTAAAGTAAAGGGTCGTCTCTCTACTCCAGGAGTTGGATCCATAATTTTTGAAGGCACAACCTAGGCAAACAATTATAAATCAATAAGCTATTGGTGGCAATAATCAATAAATCAATCAGTAGCTAAAAAATTACCTTTATCAGGGGAGCAGGAATATTTTTTGGTTGCTGAGAAGCATTGTTTTGATTACTAATTAAAGTAAAGGGTCGTCTCTCTACTCCAGGAGTTGGACCCATAATTTTTGAGGGCACAACCTAGGCAAACACTTATAAATCCATAAGCTATTGGTGGCAATAATTAAGAGATCATTAGAACCATGAAACATTGGACCCCTTGCACCAGACAACTCCATTATCTAACCACAGAAGAGGCACCGTAGCTGGGTTGGCACCGCATTAAAATTATTACTGGTATGATATTGATAATGACTGGTAATGTAAAAAAAGAAAATTTTCGAAAATAAAATGTAAGTTACATAATACGGATTTACTGTAAGACGAGGGGATCCCCCGGAAAACAACCATATCTCTTATGGCTGGTTGGGCACTTTTACATTATTAGTTCTGGTGTGGTCGAATTTCATCAAATTGGGAAGATATATACGCATTTTTCAAGAAATAACCGATGTACATACCTTAGGCTAGAAAAGATTAATACGTATTGCCTCTTGGCGGCTCCAAACGTTTACAGAGGAGCCATCTGTAGCCCCCAATACGATATTTGCAGTCCGGCGACGCGTTCGGTGAAATCCGCCATACCCAACAGAACTCAATGACGAAGTGGATATAAGCGTCGGCGACCCGTGCAGGGCGATAAAACTTCCCCCGCAAAAATTCCCTGGGAAGAATCATCGCATGATGATTTTCCCCCCCGGTAAAACCGTCGCGCGATGATGTTTCCCCCTTTCGTTTCCTGGAGGGGGGGAAAGATCATCGCACGATGATTTTGCTCCATCTCCAAGAGACAATTGGGGGAAACATCATCGTGCGATGATACAACCGGGGGAAAAATCATCGCGCGGTGATTCTTCCCCCCTGCACAAGTGGACCTCAACTGCAAATAATGCATAGCTCGTTACAATATCCTGCAAATAATTCCTTAAAAGAATGCAAGGTTTGCGCGATGATACTTCCCCCAGCTGCTATGGCAAGGCACTGGGAGGGAAGAATAATAGCGCGATGATACTTCCCCCCTGAACCTGCGCAGAGGTGGGTGGGAAGAACCGTCGCAGCGGGGAAAAAATAGTAGCGCGATGATACTTCCCCCTTTTACCTGCGCAGAGGTGGGTAGGAAGAACGGTCGCAGTGGGGGAAAAATAGTAGCGCGATACTTCCCCCCTGTACCTACGCTGAGCTGGGAGGGAAGAACTGTCGCTCTGGGGGTAAAATAGTAGCGCGATGATACTTCCCCCTTATACCTGCTCTGCAAACTCAAGTGTAGGACACTACTGCAGTAAAAGCTGCGAGACCATTGGTCCTACAGTTTTTACTGCGAGGCACTTCATATCCTACACAAACTACTGCGAGGCACTTGGGGTCCTACACTGAGAACTGCGAGGCACTTCATGTCCTACACAAACAACTGCGAGGCACTTCATGTCCTACACTAAACACTGCGATGCCCTCCAGGTCCTACAGTTTAAACTGCGAGACCTGCCACGTCCTACAGTTTGGACTATGGTCCCACACGTACAACCCTTAAACACTGGTAGTCCTTCAGCGATCACAGCAATTCCCAAGTAACGGAGATTTATAAAAACTCAATCACATTTAAGTTCGGTGACATCAATGCCAGTAAGCCACCATGACGTATTTCAAATTGCAGGAATTTATGTAATTTTGATATGAAATTGATGTTATATTGGCACTCCTATGCCATTATTGCATCAATTTAATATCAAGATTACATCAAATTCCAAAATCTGAAACACGTCATGGTGATTGCCTGGCTGTGATGTCACAGAATACTAGTTTGACCAATAACCATACTATAACCAAGCAAAAAGAAATACATTTGAAATGCTACTATTGATGAGGTCTTACCTCCACTAATGGATAACAATTGTTTTGAAGGTCCTCCACCAGAGCAGTGAGACTCTCTGCATGCTCTGCCACACATTTGTTCCGTCACTGAAGATTTCTAATAAGAAGAACAGGTTCATGAGTGGCTGATTTATCTAAGGCTTGAAAAGTGTTAATAATTATGCACACAATACAGGAGTCACTTTTTGTGCAGCTCGTCACATGACTCTGCTCAGACTGCAACCACTCAACAAAACTCTGGCAGTGAGCCAGTAACTGCAAAGTAAAATTTTAAAGCATGTGAAATTGCAATAATACTCAAATTATCTGATTATCATTACTTTTGTTTTACTCACTTGTACAACAGAGTTTACAAAACAAGTATTTCCAAGGTTTTGTAAACCACAAGCACTAGTAGGTGAGGACCGTGTGTATTGCAGATTGTACAATTGTCTTTGTGGTTTGGGGAGGAAAGCAGCCTGTTGTGGTGGAGGAACACAGGGTTTAGGTGGTGGTTTTGGCAGAACAGGAGCAGGAGAAGATAGAGGGATTGGGTGAACCATAGGGAGTGGCCGGGGTTGAGCAGGAAAGGTGGAAGAAGCTGGGCGGACTGGGTGAACTATAGGGGGTGGCCGGGGTTGAGCAGGAAGGGTGGCAGAAGCTGGGCGGACTAGGCGAAGTATACAGGGTGGCCGGGGGTGAGCAGGAGGGGTGGAAGGAAGACGGATGGGGTGAGCTATAGGGGGAGGTCGGGGTTGAGCAGGAAGGGTGGATGGAAGACGGATGGGGTGAACTATAGGGGGTGGTTGGGGTTGAGCAGGAAGGGTGGAAGGAAGACGGATGGGGTGAACTATAGGGGGTGGCCGGGGTTGAGCAGGAAGAGTGTGAGGATGTTGACGGGGTGAGGGTTCATCCACAATAGTTGAGTCTGGAAAAAAAAAATATAGAGGCTCAAATGAAAACTTAGGAAAAGATTTTAAATAACCATCAAAGATAAAACATATACGTATCCCTTGATGTGTCATGCAGGCTGCAGTTCGATGGCAAAGTGTAGAGATACTATAATGGAAATGAATCCCACAATCCAGCATAATGAAATGCTTGGAGAAATACTGTGATAGCTGCACTGATGAGAATACAAGTACTGCACTCTCAGTTTTGATGAAATGGCTGGGCAGGGAAGGATCAGCTTCAACACCAGGTCCAAAAGACCTGAAGGCCTCAAAAATTATGGCAAGCGAGGACGAACTGGTTCATTTGCTAACCATTATCTTGTTTTCACGAAGCTCCTACAACAGGGCAGCCATCAACCATTTGAGGGAGAAGTGTGACAGAAGAGCATATGAAAATGTTTACATGGTTGTTGGGAGTCTGATCTGTCACATCTACGATGTTCCTCATATTGTTAAAAATATCAGGAACAATTTGCAGACCAGTGACTTGTTGTTTGATCGGAAAAGAGAGTCGTGACATCACCAACAGCTCCCTCCCTGCATCACTTGTTCCCTACTGGTCGGAAGGGTGATTCCTTGCATTTACTTGTATACCATGTAAGCACCTGTTTCTTTGCTGTACGCTGAAAAAGAATGAACAAATGTCACCGGGGCTCTGACACGCCGGTTGTAAATGCACGCCCAAACCCCCGAATGCGTAGTTCATCCACTTAATGGTCCTTGTATAAAGCTTAAAAGGAAAGTGTTTTTTCTCTGCACTTACCTAAAAAATCCATTTCTTATAGCTATTTTCTTCAAAAGATCTGGGGACCACATCTATACCACTCATCATTATCTTGTTCATGTTTGGGACAAAAGTTTCTATTCGCCTGAAGTCACTGCTAGACACTGGCTGCAGCCAAAAAAGCTCGTACATAAGATCAATTCAATCCTCGGGACTTTCGCCACTTTGTCTAAGTAACAGCTATTTAACATTTCACCCTGTGGGTGACTATGAATTGGATTCTAACTTTGACTTGTTTCTGTTCTTAATTTTGTTTTGTTTTCTTTCAACAGGAGTATATGGTAGAGAAGTTAACTTGGCGTGATGGCTACATAAGTGTGTCACATGTGACGTCTGCCATTGATGCGTTGAAGGGTCAGTCTCTCTTTGAGGGAGTAAAAACAAGCTCTCAATTAGATCAATTTCTTGCTCAGAAATTGACTGTGGATCCTGAGAAGAAGCTGATGCAAATCCTTTTCAACTCCAAGCTGATTTCAAGGAAGGGTATACCAACAGCAGTCCCCAAAGAGTATGGCTACTACATACCTTTCCTTCCGAGTCTTGAGCAGTTGTTGAATTGCAAGGACATTTTAGACTGTGTGGAGAATCCTCAACCTGCATCAAGTGGCGAATTCAAGAGTGTAACAGATGGGCTGTGGTATCGCTATCATGAAGTAGTTATTAAGCATGGTAACATTGTATTAGCTATCATCATTTATGCTGACGATGTTGAGTTTACAGAGCCCTGTAAAACTAAAGTGAAGAAGCATAGACTGAGGCTATATTATTGGACTTTAGGGAACCTTTCCCCTGAACTTAGATCGTCCTTGAAGGCAATCAATCTACTAGCCGTAACCAAGACAACATTTGCCAAGAAGTATGGAAACAAACCTTTTCTTGTGGATTTTATTCAAGATATAACACGCCTTGCTGAAGGGGTGAAATTCAAAGTATATGGAGGAATAGAAAAGATATTCTATGGTATTCTCTTATGCTGCTGTGGTGACACACCTCAGCAATCAAACATGGGCGGTTTCAAAGAGTCACATTTCGCTCTCCGGCCCTGTCGGTTTTGTATGGTTACAAAACGTAACATGTGTAACAGTTTTGTTGAAGACCATGGCCTTTTGAGGACTTTGGCTCAACACAAAGAGCAACTTAAGAAAATTGAACAGCATGCCAAGACTCCATCAATCACTCCTGTTTCGCTTGAGACTGCTGAAGATGAAGATGAAGATGAAGAAATGGAGGTTGAAACAGAAGAAGTCTTTAATGATCATCCTAATCCCTCTGTAAACTATGGTGTGAATGGGCCATGCTGTCTTTCCATGGCTCCTGGCTGGGATGAGACTAAGTGCTACCCACTTGATTTAATGCATGTTTTGAACGAGGGCTGCATGGAATTATTATGTAGATTAATCATTAAGGATCTAGTGGCTAAGCCGCCTCAGGGAAAATCAAGAAACAAGCAAGCTCAACCTAAAGCAATTTACAGCCCTGAGTGGATAAACAAAGTCATTGAAGAAATGTGCAACTTTGGACAACTCAGTGTGGACAAACCATCTAAAATTGATCCTGCCTATCTTCAAAAAAAGTTGAAGCAGAGTGCTGCTCAAATCTATGTTCTGTTGCGTTTTCTCCCATTCATCACAGAGAAGCACTTTGTTGTATTTATTGGTGGTTAAGTAATTAAACGCTGATGATAACGGATAATGTGGAATCAGGGACGGCAGGAATAAACGACATGTACACAGTTCTGGAGCTGGACAGGAAGTGAGTGTTTATTTTCTTTCCGGATATAGTGCACTGGAGTGCAAAGTGCATTGCAATTATGTACAGGGCAGTGACTATGATAATTAGCTGATTACTATAATTACAGAGTATGACAATTTACTTTAGGCGGTAACTTTAAAATATATATACAGTAGGTAAACTTTAGAATGGGAAGATTAATTTATACAACACCCTCCTTTAATCTGACAACATTCTCAAGTTCTTACAACAATTTTGATGCTTCTTTTTATCTAAAGGCTTAGTTAGTATGTCTGCTGGCATTATTTGAGTGGACATATGTTCTATGCACACCTTCTCGTACACAATCTCTCACAAACTGTATTCTACATCCGAAGTGTTTGGTTCTGGCACTAAAACCACTAGAAAAGGCAGTTGTTATGGCACTAGTATTATCATTAAAGATGGTGATCCTTTGATCCCCACATTGAAACAAGTTATTACCCAGTTAATTCAGAAATATTGACTCCTTCGTTGCCTCAGTTCAGATTCATGTGAAGACTGAGCAGTGAGCTTTTGCTTCTTGCTCTCCCAACAGATTAAATTATTGTCAAAGGTAAAACAGTACCCACTGTAGGAGCTATAATCAGCTGGGTTCCCTGCCCAGTCAGCATCAGCATATCCTATCAAGCAAAGAGACGGATTTTGTGATTTTACATAATTTAGACCTAATCTTGGTGTGGACTTCAGATAAGCCAACACTCTCATAGCCAGGTTCCAGTGAGTCTTAGTGTAGCAGTTATTAAACTGGCTTAGAAAACTAACAGAGTATGCAATGTCTGGTCTCGTACAAACACTTAGATACAGGAGACAGCCCATGAGTTCTTGATAGGGCAGCTTAGCCCTCTCTCTTACCTTCAAATCCTTCATTTTAATTCTGTGTTCCATAGGGGTGCTGGCTCCACTACAAGTTTTCATGTTAAACTTTGAAAGAATTGTACCTACATAATCTTCTTGATGGATCAAGAGAGTTCCCTTCATCCAATCCCTCTCCATTATCATGCCTAAACAATTCCTTACTTCTCCTAAGTCCTTAGTTTTAAAATGATAATTCAGTACAGACAACAATTCTTCCTTATCCTTCTTATTTCTATAAAATAAGTAGAAATCATCTACATACAGTGCTACAATTGTGATAGAATCATCTTTAATTTTAATATATGCACAGGGCTCGTCGGAGAAGTTTTTGAAACCTTGTTGTTTCAAAACTTCATCGGCTTTGAGGTTCCAGCTCCTCGCAGCTTGTTTTAAACCATATATAGATTTATTGAGCTTGCACACCATTAATTCGTGGCCTTCAGCCACAAAACCTTCAGGCTGCGCCATGAATACAGTTTCTGATAGGTCACCATTCAGAAATGCTGTTTTTACATCCAGATGATCAATTCTAAGGTCATAATTTACAGCCAGTGAGAAGAGAAGTCTTAGAGTTGTTCTCCTTACTACTGGAGCGTAGATCTCAAAATAGTCTACACCATAAGTTTGTGTATATCCTTTTGCCACTAGTCTGGCTCTGTATAAAATGGACCCATCTGGATTTCTCTTTCTTTTGAAGACCCATCTATTATCAACAATTTTAATATTTACCTGAGGTCTCACTAAAGTCCATGCCTTGCATGTGTCGAACGAATTTAATTCGTCAATCATTGCTTCGGTCCAGAGCAGTGACTCAGGACCATCCATGGCTTCCCTAGCTGTCTTGGGAACATCCATATCAGGATCTATGTCATAATTAGGAACATAGACATTTTTAAAATTGCTTGGATCCATGTCATTGTTTTTAGGAACATGGCCATCTGGTTTTTGTTTATTTGGATCCATGTCATTGTTTTGGGGAACACAGACATTTGATTTTTGTTTATTTGGATCCATGTCATTGTTTTGGGGAACATGGACATTTGATTTTTGTTTATTTGGATCCATGTCATTGTTTTTGGGAACATGGACATTTGAGGCTAAAAGACTATATTTTTTCAGCCCATATGTTATAAAACCTGGAAATTGTTTTGGAACTCTAGTCCTAATGCCAATGTTCTGGAATTCTTCCTCTGATGACACAGTACTCATATTTTCTACATCAACACTTGTGTCGGAGTCAGTGTGTCTCGTAGAGCTCATCACTTGATCATCTGAGACTCGAGATATGCTGGTTGTAGAGTACTCTTCTGTGTCGTTTTCATTATTTGTTTTTCTCAGTGTAGACACCACTACCTCAGAATATGGAGGGATATTTTCTGAACTTTCCCCAAGATTATCAATAGTTACCCCTTTACTTTGTGACTGAGCTTCCTTTGCCGGAAACCTATTTTCATCGAAAACAACACTTCTCTCAACAAAGTATTTACATGGTTGTTCTAAACTCATTAATTTAAAACCCTTCTTTTCTTCATCATATCCCATGAACACACAAATTCTATTTCTACTCCTTAATTTCTTACTCCTTTTCTTACTTACATGTACTGAGGCAAGACAACCAAAAACTCTAAGGTTCTCTACATTTGGCCTCGAACCAGTCCAAAGGCTTGGAACGGGACCATTCCACTTACTGATTTGGTGGGGCTGATGTTCTTTAGGTATACAGCCATTTCAAGAGCAACTCCCCAATATTTAAGATCAAGACCTGCTTCCATAAGTAAAGCTCTAGTCATCTCAAGGAGAGTGCGGTTTGCTCTCTCTGCGACACCATTTTGTTCTGGGGTGTCCGGAATAGTTAGCTGTCTAATTATTCCCTCCTGTTTGAAATACTCATCAAATTCTTTACTACAATACTCTCCGCCATTATCTGATCTTACAATTTTAATTGACTTGCCAGTGTGTTTTTCAACCAAGGCTTTGTAAATTTTAAACTTCTCAAACACTTCATTTTTTCTTTTTAACAAACCTACCATAGTATACCTACTTTTATCATCTATAAAATGTAACAAAAATATTTATATCCTTCCCATGATGCTACATCAGTCACCTCACAAACATCAGAATGAATTAATTGAAGCAATTCATCAGCCCTACTAGCCCCTCCTTGAGGTAATGGAGTCCTTGTTTGTTTTGATTCCAAACATATTTGGCACGGATCAGAGTCATCAGTGATATCATTTGTGATACCATCCACAAGACCATTTTTAATTGAGACAAACTATTTTTACCTGTGTGGGCATACCTTTTATGCCATAGTTTATAGTTGTCCTTTTGTAATGAGCCTGCCTTTAAAGCGAGGTTAGTTTTTGAAATTTCCAGATTGACTTTATAAGTTCCATTAATTTCTTTAGCTTTCAACAACGGTTTACCTTTGATAATGATGTCTTCCTTGCGGAAGACTCCACCATAATTATCTATGAACACTGTCACTAAATTGCTTTTGGCTATAGTACTTACTGATAATAAATTGCTACTCAGACCAGGGCAATGTTTAACTTGAATCTCTGAGATTCCATTGTATTTTTCTGGATTTAAATGTATAACTCCAGTGCCCTCAGTGAACAGGGACTGATTTCCAGCACACTCAACGGTCTCCTTGGGAATGAATCTATAACTTTGCATACAGGATGAATCACTCATAAGGTTGTCAAAAGAACCACTATCCAAATAGAATTCAGTAGATTTAATATCAGCACTTTCTTCAGACACTTTCAACACTTTTGATGCAGCACCATCAGCACAGGCAGGACCCCGTTTGGCAAGGGCTGCCTTTTTGACAGTCCACTTGAACGGTCCAGTTGCTTGTTCACCCTCTACATTCTTCCCTCCTCGGCCAGGTTTGTACCAGCAGTCATCGTCCGGATGACTCCTTTTCTTGCACCACCGGCACTCTGGGTAAGGGCCTCCTGCAGTGTTACTGGGTCGGTGATTTGGCCCCGGACCATGTTGTGGCGTCTGCTTCTGCTGCGTCGTCTGCTGCCACGGCCCGGTGGAGTGCTGCTGTTGGCTCCAGTGACCGCCGTGTTGGTCAACGAAGGAGAGAGTGGGAGAGAGAAAGTCGTGGAGGGGGAGGAAGAGAGGGGTGTATGTTCTGCGAATAACGAACGGTGGTGTGTTTGTTTGTGTTTTGAAGTAAAGAAGGAAAATAACTTGCTAGTTGTATGAGGGGATACATTATTTGTCACGAATCGACTGTACCGCTCGAGAGAAATGGAGCCCTAGCTGGCGGAATTGCCAGTTGGACTTGCTGCTCTTTGAAAAGACATCTTAGATTAATTTACTTAGTTGTGTAGGTTATAGCCAAACACCTGTTGGCTGTCAGTGCTCACCTAATGATTTCTAGTGTTGCGATTTCAAGTCGTGTGGTGAAAGAAGTGAAACATAAAATCTTCAAAGTGAACTGACTTTCGGTTCATGAGTTTCTGTGATGGACATTACTCCCTGTATGTGTCTATGAGTTGAGGACAGAAGAATCAACATGGATCAGAAACCAGAGAGGACCACAAGTGAAGGAACAAATGTGTGGCAGAGCATGCAGAGAGTCTCACTGCTCTGGTGGAGGACCTTCAAAACAATTGTTATCGATTAGTGGAGGTAAGACCTCATCAATAGTAGCATTTCAAATGTATTTCTTTTTGCTTGGTTATAGTATGGTTATTGGTCAAACTAGTATTCTGTGACATCACAGCCAGGCAATCACCATGACGTATTTCAGATTTTGGAATTTGATGTAATCTTGATATTAAATTGATGCAATAATGGCATAGGAGTGCCAATATAACATCAATTTCATATCAAAATTACATATATTCCTGCAATTTGAAATACGTCATGGTGGCTTACTGGCATTGATGTCACCGAACTTAAATGTGATTGAGTTTTTATAAATCTCCGTTACTTGGGAATTGCTGTGATCGCTGAAGGACTACCAGTGCTTAAGGGTTGTACGTGTGGGACCATAGTCCAAACTGTAGGACGTGGCAGGTCTCGCAGTTTAAACTGTAGGACCTGGAGGGTATCGCAGTGTTTAGTGTAGGACATGAAGTGCCTCGCAGTTGTTTGTGTAGGACATGAAGTGCCTCGCAGTTCTCAGTGTAGGACCCCAAGTGCCTCGCAGTAGTTTGTGTAGGATATGAAGTGCCTCGCAGTAAAAACTGTAGGACCAATGGTCTCGCAGCTTTTACTGCAGTAGTGTCCTACACTTGAGTTTGCAGAGTGCACAGAGGTGGGTGGGAAGAACGGTCGCAGTGGGGGAAAAATAGTAGCGCGATGATACTTCCCCCCTGTACCTACGCTGAGCTGGGAGGGTAGGGAAGGGGAAAAATAGTAGCGCGATGCAGCTCACACAATGCACATACTCTGGAAACCTTAGTGTGAGACAGTCCTACACCTTTTGGTGCAGGACCGTTTCCAGAGTAATAATTTGTTTCTGTACTTGTTAGTTACAAACAGAAAACCAAGAAACAAATACTTTTTATTACCGAAATAAATAGTTAGATTTATACAAGGACCATTAAGTGGATGGACTACGCATTCGGGGGTTTGGGCGTGCATTTACAACCGGCGTGTCAGAGCCCCGGTGACAAGCCGGTAGGCACTTCGGCTGCGCTCGGCGATGCTCGGGGCGGCTTCGGGTCCCGGGCTCGAGCCGAGCGAGCGGGGCGCCCCGCCACTCCACCACGCCAGGCCACGCCACTAGGGGGCCGTCGGGGAGCGCTGGTGATCTGCAACGGCTGCACTGTAAAAGTCTTACTAACTAGCACTCGGTAAGTTACCATGAATTTTGCGCCCACATAATACCAACACCGTTTTCTTGGTAATACGAATAGATCTGTTTGTAATACAAATGAACTCCTTTGTATTACAAACAAATTGGATGATTGTAGTTACAAACAAAAAAAAGTTTTCCTTTGGTAAGTACCAACATCCTGTTTGTTTGTAATACAAAGGAGTTCATTTGTAATACAAACAAACCTATTTGTAGTACCAAGGAAATGGTGTTGGTATTATGTAAGTGCAAAATTCATGGTAACTTACCTAGGACTTGTTGGTAAGACTTTTACAGTGTGGGCTGGGGGCGGCGCGCTACGCGCTTGTGTCTTGCATCTCTCTCTCTCTCCCTCTCTCTCTCTCTCTCTCTCTCTCTCTCTCTCTCTCTCTCTCTCTCTCTCTCTCTCTCTCTCTCTCTCTCTCCCTCTGTGCGTTCCGGGTAAGCCGAGATGTCAAGTCAAGGGAAAGGGGCACCCGCCTCCTGCGAGAGCACATGACGAGTGAGTCGAATGAATGAAAATGGTGAAGCGAGGCAGTTGATAAGAATGTGCGTAAGCATGCGCAACACAAGTCTACTTAAATAAAAAAGTCAAAAATTTGGAATCGCTCCATTTATTACTGATTATTGAACAGAATCAACTTATTATATTTATGCCTTACATGACTCTTAATATTTAAATTATTAATTAGACTACACATATGTTTAACTCTTATGTAATTGTACGTCTTAAGAACATCAAAAACCAAGTCCCCACATGTATAAGGAATTGAAGATTTGCCATGGTTATGATTAGGCATGTAAGAGAACGCACCTGTTGACTTACAATCTTGCAGAACACTTGGAATATCTAAGTACGTTGACTTGAATTCAAAGAGTTGTTTGAAGTGTGTGCCAATTTTTTTTTCTTATATTAGATTCAGTAACTGCACAAATATTAACAACGTCTTTGCTTGGAACAGTAAGGCCGTCGGCATGGGTTGTCTTAAATGCTATGAAATTAACAAAATCCCCTGAATCCGCCACGCCAAATTCGCTAATCAAAGCAGTATCACAAAGGAAACAATTGAATTGAGATACTAGTCTTTTGGCAACAAAACCGCCCACATAAGAAACAACTGCAATAGAGAAATCGGACAATAGAGTGTCAATATTTGGGAAATTTTGAGTGGCAAAGTGGTCACCAAGACAGACAAATTAAATGAATTTACACACTTATAGCGCTCCTATTCTTTTTGTCTCTTTCTTCTTATGGCCTCTGTATTCAATGACCGGTTCACCTCTTTAGCATTTAGAATCGGAATGTACTCAAGCGGCATACAGTTTGCACTTTTGGATACAGAGATCTCGGCGCCAAGTAAAAGGCGTCTGTAGGAGTCTTTGAAGTGCTTGGCAGAAGGATTGTTGTCTGGACCACGCAACTGTCGAGCTCTCCCAAAAAACGATTCCAGGTGGTCTTGACTAAGTTTATTAGTTAACAAAAATTTCATTGGCCCGTTCCTTACCAAATCGTTAAAAAGTCCACGTATACTCTCTATTCCAATTAAAAAACCTTGAAAAGCGACTTTCCTCTCGTCTTCAAGTACACTGTTGAACACATTTTGGCCCTTTTCTTTAATTTTTAGCCCTCATATAAAATTTTTTCCTTCCTCTAAAGCTGCATTCCAAATATCTTCATTTCCTTGACTCATTGCTTTTTTTAGGCCGTATGACTTTGCAAGAGAGCAAGAGTTCAACACATCAAACAAGTTATTAAAAATTGAGCAGAACCTCGCCGTGACAGACGCTTTTTGAAAATCAGGTCTATTTGGCAACTTTTCACAAAATTTTAAGGCGGCCGCCACACTATTACTAAGTGTTTGTCCCGCAAATGATACTCTTTGTTTGTTCTCATACCATTTAATATGTCTATCGGTCAATTTGTTGCAGAGTCTGAGTCCCTCTTTCATTTGAGTATTGTGGACACTGCTAAAAGTTTACGAAGCATTGCTTTGTAATACAAAGGATTTGCCTTGTAAGTTACAGAGAAAACAAGGCCACTGTAATACGAAGAGTCAGACTTTGTAGCCTACAAAGCATCGCTTCGTATTACGAAGCATTGCTTTGTAAGACAAAGGGTGACGCTTCGTAGCTTACAAAGCACATCAATCTGTAGTACAAAGCAGTACTTTGTAATACAAAGGAATCGAATTCTTCGTAGGATTACAAGAGATGTGCTTTGTAAACTTTTAACAGTGGAGATGAATGATATGGTCCCAAGACACAACATTGTTGTAACAATGTAAAAAAAATTTTCGCGCCCCCAACGCATTACGAACTAACTTAAGCATGTGGCATATATCAAGAATATAGTAAACTTTCACTGTCAAGTCAGAGGGGTGATAAAAATATGGTTGAAATTTATCAGACAACACCAGAGACCCCATGTCCCCCGGAGTTGCACTGTAAACTCGTTTCACTGGCTCAAGATTGGCACCTAAACACTTAGCCATTTTTAAATTGGCTGTATTGCCATCAGTGACCACAGCCCTTACAACTGCACCAACAGAATATAACTTTTTCATGCAATCGGAAACCAGACTTGCTAGCGTAGTTCCAGACAGTTTATCATGTAAAAAGTACCCAACTGGAATTTTTGCACTTTGATTTAGACATACGACCATAAAAACACATACTTCCGTAGCCAAGGGGGGTCGAATATCACTTTTTGCCGGGGTACCATCTGCTGCTTTGTTTTTCTTTTTCTTCAAAAGGTGTATGAGTTGTGGACCTAGGTCGGGAAACCCTGTCACAGTTGTGCCCACAACATTAACCCTCCTACGAATGGCCATATCGTCCACCATCAACGCAACAGCGAGCTCTTTTTTCTTGTCTTGAGATAAACGCTTCAAAGCTTCAAAAGACGACGGGGTAACCCAAGGAAAAATATCTTGTCTGGTAGTTGGCTGATTTTTGTCTGTTTCGGGGTTACCCTCCCTGTGGGACGGGATAGGGGATACATTACTGAAAAGTGGCTGGCGAAGTATGGTTCGTGGCACTGGACCAGACTCCGGGACCGAGCGGGCGGGCGGGCGGCCGGGCGGCCGGGTCTGGGCCCAGTCTGGTTTTTCATTGAAAAACAGACAGAAATGCTGACTCCCGTATAGTTTTGCTGGGCACAGTAAGGGGACCAGTCTGACCCCTCGATCGGGCAGCGGGGGACGAGCAGGTAGTGGAGGGAGCGGGCGGCCGCCCAGGCTGGCGGGCGGGAGTGTCTGAGGGCGTCTTTCACCAGCGCCCCTACCGGCCAGTTAACGTAACCCAGCTGGTTTACCCGGCGGGTAAACACACTTTGTCTTTCACCACGAGTTACCGGCTTGGTATCCATGCTACCTAGGCGGTAAAGTTACTAGGCCGTGAATGGGCAAGTTAAGCGCTACCGGAGAGATAAACAGAGAGAAAATATCAAGAATGGACGTCATGGAAGTTGCATTCAACATTATTTATGAAAGCGACGAGGAAGAAGACAATGTTCAGAATGTGCGTGTTCGGCGTCCTAGGTTCATTCGTGATAGGTTAGAACATTTCACGGACATGGATGATATTGACTTCGTGCGAAGGTTCAGGTTTACGAAAAGAGGCTGCATTCAAGTGTTGGAACTGATTGAAGATAGGTTAGAATACCCAAGTGACAAGTTAGTATTTCTCTGGTAATTTTGTTGAATGAGAGAGTCATCTTGGTGAAGAAGCTTTAAAATTATAATCGATTTGTCTTTTATTTGTAGGAACTATGCAGTTTCTCCAGTGAATCAACTACTCTTATGCATGAGGTTCTATGCAACTGGCTGTACTCAAATTTCTGCTTCGGACTTTAGTGGTGTGAGCGAAGCAACAGCTCACAGAATTATTCACAGGGTCACAAGAGCTTTAGCATCTCTTTACAGACAGGTTATTTATTTTCCACGATCAGAAGAAGAAATACTAGAGACCCAGGCTGGTTTTTATGAAATAGCTCGCTTCCCTCGAGTGATAGGTGCTTTAGACTGTACACACACATCAAGATTCGCTCTCCTGGTGGTGAATATGCTGAATATTACCGCAACAGAAAGTCCTACTTTCTCTCAATGTGCAAGCAATTTGGTAACTCCAAACTGGAATTTTTAGATGTCGTTGCCCGCTGGCCAGGTAGCGTCTTTGATCAGACAATTTTTGATGGTTGTCAGCAAAGGGCAAAATTTGAAGCAAAACCACTATTATAATGCTATCCTACTTGGGGATGGAGCCTATGCCTGTAGAAGTTATTTAATGCCTCCCATGGACAATCCTGTTGCACCGGAAGAAATTCTTTACAATGAGTCCCAAATCCGGACTAGAAACCCAATTGAACGCATTTTTGGGGTTTGGAAAAGAAGGTTCCCTGTCCTAGCTTTGGGGTTAAATGTACGCCTGATAATGCAATGCCCATCATTATTGCAACTGCTGTGCTGTTTAATATACTGAGGAGAGCAAATGAACCTGAACCACCGAATGATCCAATGCTTCAACTTCCTGTACCTTGGGAAGGTTTGATAGAACGGGGCCAAATCAGGCCTCTCCCCAACAATGTTCTAAATGACCGCAGATTAACAGATATACCAAGACGAATTCTCATAAATGATTATTTTAAGACTTTGCATGAAATGCATGTCTAGTTTGTCACTCAACTATCATCCTGTTCAATTATCAATATAATAGCCAAAGAAATACTAAAAAAGGTGAAGTTTAAAAATATTTAATCAACTAGTTAAGTCAGTTAATAAATAAACTTGGAAACCAACAAACTAAAACTATTTGTTTTAACCAAAAACAGACAAAAAGCACTTAAACAAACTTATAAAACTTAAACATTACACTAAACTTCAATGGCACAGAACAAATCACAAGGCTATCAGACTGAGTTGCATTAAAAGAAACATAATCTCAAAAAAATTCAAGATAAAATCAATAACAACTTAAGAGTAATATACATAATAACTTTGGCCTAAAGATGAAAACTTTGGGAAAAAATATTACCTTTATCAGGCAGACTATAACATTATACTCTAAAACAACTAAAGCATATATGGCACAAACCTGAAAAAAAGATAAAAATAATACTTTGGTAGTCACAACATTGGTGCAGGTACTCTTATCACAGAAAAAAACAAAGTTTCTAATACCGTGGCATAAATGTACCCCCCCTCTGCTTGCACACCGATGCAGAGACAGCCTGATAGCTTTGCGAGTTTGCTCAAAAATAATTACAACTACTATTAAATAAGGGAAAAGTGTTATTGGCTTAAAGAGCGCCAAGTTCATAGAAAATAAAAAAAGAAATACTATGTTAGGGAAAGATTTTAGGCTTAAAAGCAGCCAAATTCATACTATAACAAGACATACTATTTTAGGGAAACTTAAATGCAGCCGAGCTAACACTAAAAGAAACGGCTAGCAAAAATAAAAAAGAAAGTAAAAAAAACTAAAATAGGCAGAGTCAGTGCTCTAGTGTGAAGCTGATGTCAAGTACATACATGCCACGGCTAACAACACTTTCAACAAACAACTAAACTACAGTAACCCCAGTTCCTTCTTCATTTTCAGTACTTGAAGCTCAGCCAGCTGAGCTTCACTCTCTCTTCTCCTCTTTTCAATTTCAAATAATTCTTGGTCCCGGACCTTCTTTTCTTCAATACTGGCTTTTGTCGCCAGTGCCAGTTCCAGCTTTGCAGCGATAAGTTTTGCATGATTTTCATCATGCACAGTGCCTGAGATGGAGGGCCTCCGTCGCTTCATTAACTTGGCATACTCCAACTCCTCAGACACTGTGCGTTTACGGGCTGACTCGCTGGATGCAGTTGAGGTGGCAGGCGATGAACTGGAGCTAGGTGTTTGGCCCCCCATTCTCAAAGCATCGGGCTTCTTAGTATACAGATGCCGGGGCACAGTGTCTGTCCAGTTGTGCGCCGGTTCAATGGCAATTGGGGTGAAATTTATTTGTGCCACTTCCATATCAGTCTGCAGAATAATATCACAATTGGTTTTGAAAAATCCTGGGGAGAGCATACAGCGCAATACTCACACAGTACTTACATCAGAAGGCTGGACATCATGTTTAGCACCTAGAGTGTTGCTGTTATCTGCGACACTGTCGCCTTCACACAATGCTGCCTGAAAATTAAATTCATGTGTTACATGGTGCCTGCGACAGCATGAAGTGCTCTGAAAAAAAATTAGGGCAGACACTTACCGTTTCAATGGCACCTCCATCACCATCATAGTGATTAATAAGGCCCACTCCCGATGGGCCTATCACTGCCAGCACTTGGAGGTCCACAGCAGTGGGATCCCCCGATTGGTCCCGGACACCACCGCCTAAAATACATTCGGAGATATCACTAGAAATTTAATCACATAACCCCAACTTTGGGGAAGCGCCAGAACTGCAACTACTAACCTGTTCCCAGCACCTCTTTCTTTTGAAAGGCCGCGCTCTTGCGGGCCTTTTTCTTCAGCTCTCCCCAAAGGTTTTTTAAATTGTCCTCGGTCCGGTGAAATCCCGGGGAAACGCTGTTGAACTCTTGGGCTAGGTTCACCCAAGCAGTCTGCTTCTCTCCCCGAGTTTGGGCGTCAGACTTTTTGCATTCTATCACACTTTTAAACTTCGGTAGCAGCACCTCAACAAATAGATTAATTTCTGCCGGTGTAAAATTCGGCGCTCTTTTCTTCTTATCTGACTGACTGACTGACTGACTAGACATTCTACATACACTAATAACCAATAACTAACTAAATACAACACACTCTCTATCTTCGCGGGGGATCACTTGTTTGTGTTTGTTTGGGTGCAAGGTGGGCGGTGGGCGGCGTGGGCGGTAAACATCTGTTCACGGTCTCCTACGTTTGCGGCTTTCCTACGCACGGCATGCTGGATTCTACCGAAAATGGCAACGTCGCACGGTTAGCTACCGCCCGACTCCCTACCCGACGGATAGGAGTGGTGAAACGCGCGCGGTCCTACCGTCAGGGTAGGGACGGCTGGTAACTTACCGCCTGGGCAGCTACCCGACAGATAGCGCTGCTGTGGTGAAAGACGCCCTGACTCTTGTCTGTTTAAAACAGACTCGTTGGCTGGTGACCCAGGCCAGGCGGGACAAAAGGCCTCTGCACCCCCTCAGCAGGTAGCCGACCCGGGCTGCACCCCGGACCCGGCCGCCGCAAAAGGGTCGTGCATTGTTCTCCTTGCTGTCCCTCTAAATGCAAAGTTAAAATTTGAGATATTTGAACGCGTTAACTGATAGCAATAGAGGTCGAATCCTCCGGTATGAAATTTCGAGAGTTCCAAAACGAAATTTGAATCACACTCCTACGATGCCCCGTTTGGATTTTACTCTATGTACAAATTTCAAATCAAAACGGGTTGTGGAACACATGAATCAAAGTTAACTGGGCCAAGCCAGTCCTGAGCATTACATAAATAAAGAATTATGAAAAGAATTTCACCCAAAAAGGCTACAATTTCAATAAAAACTGTAAGTGAGAGAACTTTTACATTTTAATGCAACAAACAATTCAACCAGCCTGAGCAAAACAAATATAAAATTATAAAACTAATTTTTACCAAAATAGTCTAAAAAATGTCACAAGAATAAATAAGAGAATAACACAAACCAACTTCTGCGTCAACAGTGAGATCCATAGATACAACACAAGAAATAATGATAAATTGCGCCCTGGGGTTTCAAACTCCACACGCTATGGACTTCATGCCATTAAAAGCATCTGCATCCAAACTTTCAACAACCTACCAGAAAACATCAGGAGTGAATCAAAAACTAAAAACTTCAAAGCTATGTTGAAACAATTATTGCTATCAAACCCTCTCCTCTAGGCTCTTACTTCCATTTGCTATTATTATTTAACAAACTTATCACTATCTAAAAAGTAGCTGCCCACTATGGAGCATTGCTCTTAGGGCTCTGTATTTTCATAAATAAATTTAAAAAATTGAGCAGTATTAACACATGATTAAACACAAAATTAAATTAAAATTAAAACTATGAGACAAACATAAATACTAAAACTAAATCAACAAAAATAGTTAACTACAACAGGTAAGCGGTCATGTTGGTGGTGATGTGTGATATTGTGAATTTTGATAAGGTGGGGCAAAGGGTGGGGAATGGAAGTGGTGTGTATTGCTGGGAGTGTGGTATGTGTTCTATTCGCAACGTGAATAGCTAGTATTTGCAATATATAATTGTCAAGGAGCGGGGAATGAGTGCAACACTTGTAAGGGGAATACTCAGAAGTCATTTATTATATGTATCCTGGTTATACATCGTTTCGTAACAAATGACAGTCGACGTACTGACCAATGACGAGCCACGGAGTTTCTACTTTGTAGCCCACTTTGTCAGTGATGCCAATGTGAGCAGGTCTACCAACTAGCCTGACTCACTACACCTCCCCCTTCGAGATGAAGTAATTTCATCAAGGCATGGACATGTTATGTTGGTAGCAGTGAATTAGGAGGAAAACAAAAATATGTTTGGCAACAAGTCGTCTGCTATCCAAACAGTTGACTGTTTATTTCGGAATACATTCAATATTAATTTTGATTATCAATAAAGTCATAGCATTTTATTGTAGATTAATATTGGAAATTCAAGTCAGCAAATCTTGCTGGCTTATTCAGATGTCTCCCAGACCTTGTTCTGCCCTGCTCAGCAGTGACGTTCCTCCTTGATTCTGTGGATAGAGGAGCAGGGTTAGGTTGAGCACTTTTACTATTTTGTTCAGCCCGAAGGTTAACAAGTATAGAGTCTAGATCTAGTTGGTGAGAAGTACCAGCACTAGAATCAATTCTATCAGGTTCAGTATGTGAGGGGTTAATAAAAAAGGTATTCCTCCTTAGTTTACCTCCCCCGAGAAGCTCAACTATGTAACTCCTGTCAGCAGGATGTTTTTCAATAATAGTACCCTTATGCCATTTTTTTCCTCTAAACACAGTGACAGCATCACCTGGTTTATAATGTACAGGTTTGCGTCTAGCACGTAGATCATGCCTAGCCTTCAGCTTGTCTTGAAGGCGTTTCAGTATTGGTTTAATTTGCACAATTCTAGGTTGCAGATTTCTTTTAAGTGTTGGGACAACAGTTCTTACCATGCGACTCATTAGGATCTGTGCAGGAGATACATCCATTCCTGACAATGGTTTATTATTGTATTCCCGCAGTGCATCTAAATAATGCGTCTGTTCATCACTGCATTTTTTAAGCAATTGCTTTGCAATGTGAACTCCTTTCTCAGCCAGCCCATTGCTGCGAGGATATTCTGGAGAACTTGTAATTATTTTACTTCCCACACTGTTTGCAAAATCATGACATTCTTGAGAATTTAATGGATTATTATCTCCAAATATAGTTTCCGGAACCCCATGTGTGGAGAAGATAAAGCGCAACTGATCTATAACAGCTCTACTGCTTTTACTTGTCAATGGTCTAATTTCAAGCCATTTAGACAAGTAGTCTTCAACCACAAGGTAGCATTTGGAATTCATTTCAAGTATGTCAAGACCAATTTTCTGAAATCTGAGAGATGGAATTTCATGTGGAATTAAGGGTTCATGACAATTTCTTGCCCTATGTCTTTCACATGTCCGACATTCCTTTATCATATTAGCAATGTCGTTAGACATGCCAGGCCAATACAGTGATTGCCTAGCTCTTGCTTTTGTTTTTTCAATGCCCAGATGAGCAGTATGTAGTCTTGCAAGAACTAGCTTTCTTAATTGTGGTGGTACCACAATTCTGTCTGTGAGGACAACAAAATTGTCCTCAACAAACAAATCATGTCTGATTTGCCAGTATGGTCGTGCCTCCACCAAAACCTGTTGTCTGGAATTAGGCCAACCATGTTGATAATACTGCTTGAGAGCAGTTAGCCCAGCATCATTTGCTGTCTCTCGAGATATTTGAGTCCGTAAATCTTGACTCAGAGGGAGATATTTCGTCACCTCATGCACAACTTCAACCATTTCTGGGTCATCCTCAACAGGATCACTCAGGAAGTTTCGAGAAAGTAGATCAGCAATGTGCATATGCTTTCCTGGCAAATACTCAACTTTTGGTTGGAATCTAAGTAACTTGATTCTTAATTTTTTCAACCTATTGTTGGTGATTTTAAAGATTGGCTTTTTAAATATTGAGACCAAAGGTTGATGATCTGTTTGAAACAGAACATTAGGCATGCCCCAAATGTATTTTTCAAACTTGGTTGCAGCAAATGTTAGAGCTAACATTTCTTTTTCTATTTGAGCATAATTTTGCTCTGTTTCAGTTAATTTTCTGGTATCTAATGCCACAGGTTGATTACCTTGTAACATACAGCATCCCAGTCCATATTGAGAGGCATCAGCTTGTATGACTATTGGTTTACTGCTATCAAATGTAGCCAGTACTGGTGCTTTTGTTAAAGCCTCTTTTAGAGTATTGAAAGCTTGAGCATGTACAGGTAACCATTGAAAACTTACTGCGTCAGACAGTAGTTGATACAGAGGTGCAGCAATTGTGCCCATTTGAGGTAAAAACTTTCTCACATAATTAAATGTTCCCAAGCATTTTTGCAGCTGCTTCTTTGTTTTGGGTTCATTTATGGCTTGTATTGCTTTCACTCTTTCTGGATCAACTTTAGTAGCATTTTTTGACACAAGTTGTCCCAGGAATTTCACCTCTTTCTTTCTGTACTGTAGTTTATCAGCATTAAATCTGATATTTTGCTCACATGCCCTTCTCAAGAATCTTATTAACTTATAATCATGCTCAGCATAGGTTTTGCCTGATATCAAGCAGTCATCAAAATAAATTATGGCATCAGTACCCTGAAATGCTTGTTCAGTTAAAAACTGGAATGTCTCAGGAGCACTGCACAGACCAAAAGGCATTTTTAAAAATCTGTATAGCCCGTGAGGAGTAGAGAATGTACACAACATACTAGATTTTTCATCTAGCTTAGCGTGCCAGAATCCCCACTTTAGATCGAGAACTGTGAAGATTTCTTGATCTCACCCTGCAGATTAGCTCATCAAAAGTTGGGATTGCATACCTTGGTCTTACTATGGCCTTATTTAACTGTTCCGATCCAGGCAGATTCTCAAATCTCCATTATTTTTTCACGGATTACCATATTACTCACAAACTTGGGAATATCTTTTGTAATTCTAGCAATTACCCCATTCTTTTCCAAGTCATCAAGTTTAGGTTTTAACCGTTGAATTATGGAGAAATGATATCTTCTAGCCGGGCACATGGTGGGTTGGTATTCAGGATCAACCACTATTTCTACTTTGTGATGGAACTCACCCATACCTGTGAATAAATTTTCAAATTGTTTTAAAAAATCTTTTTTAGAGTCTGGTAGTTTTACGGAAAAGCATTCCATAGACTGCACGTTTTTAATGGGGTGCACCACCCTGACAACCAGATTTAGTTTTTCACAGGCCTCCTTCCCAAGGAGTGGTTTTGGTTCAATGCTAGAAATGACAAAGGTGCACATCATTTTATCACCATGTGGTGCTTCTACCATAAGTCTTACCTTACCCTCAGGAGTACTTAATACTTTACCGTACGCCTTTAGTAAAATATTTGTTTTACACACAGGATAATTCCTGTCAATAACTTTGAAGACTTGCAATGGTAGGGAATTCACTTCAGATCCTGGATCTAATTTGAATTTGACATAATGCTCATTTTGAAGTTTCAGTACCTCAGTATGTTCATTTCTAGGCTGACTACTTTCACCACTAAGTATAATTTTCTTATTATTTTTATGCACAATACTTAACATATGTACACTTACCTGGTTAGACTCATTGGTCCATCCCTTATTCAGTAGAATGTCACTTAGAGCATTTGTGACATCAGCCAAGCTATCAACATTTTTGTGATTTTGACTGATTGTTGTAACCTTTTTTAGCCTTGCAAACCACAGGGAAATGGTTTCGACCATTGCACTTGGAGCAAGTGGTTCCCCATGCCGGGCAGTTTCCTGCCTCATGAGTTTTATCACATTTACGACAGTGATAAGTATATTTGCTGGCTTTCTTCTGATTTCCCTTTTGGTAAGGCTTAGTATTATTTTTGCGCCAGTGGTGGTTGTTTTTGGTGCGATGGAGTGTACCACCAGATTTACCTTGGTAGTTCTTTTTGAATTGTTTAGCCACTTGTTGCACAGCATGTACATTGGCTTGGCCTTCAAGATCCTCATACCTGGGATACTTTGATGTAGCTTCAACAGCTTTGCACACCTCAATTATTTCAGTCAATGACTGATTGGACTTTGCTCTAATGCTGTCTCTCAGCTTTTTATCAAAAATTCCCCAGATTATGCGATCTTTTAGCATGGAATCCACGATGGGGCCATACTCACAGTCTTTAATTAAGTTCCTTAAGTCTGTTAGCCAATTGGAGAATAACTCATTGCTCTTTTGGTTGCGAGCATTAAATAGTTCTCGACAGCCAGTAACGCATTTTTTCTCTGCCGCATAGAGATCAAATTGCTCCATAACTTGATCATAATTTGTGGAATTGTCCACATCAATGACTTCAACATTTTGGTCATTTAATTTTTTAGTGGTGAGTTTGTCCTTGAAAGAATTGTATACTTCAAGGGCCTCATCCCCAGCCTCTCCCATCAGGAGGGCAAATTTCACTTCAGAGGCGGCTTTAGTTTTCCCAATGGCTATTAGGTAGAATCCAAACTTTTGTTTGAATGTCTCCCATGACTTTTGGATGTTACCCGCTTTCAGATTAACTGGTCCAGGTCTTTTCAGATTGTCACTCATTGTGCAATCTGGAACTTTCTAGACTAAAATTGGACACCACCACCAGCCACCACCCCAAGCCAAGCACTTGAGAATTTTTAAAAGCAGCTAAATACTTCTATTCTTACCAGAACTTTGTAATTTATATCACAAACTGAGCATTGCACTCACACGATTCAGCTACGACTGCGCCATGTTCTATTCGCAACGTGAATAGCTAGTATTTGCAATATATAATTGTCAAGGAGCGGGGAATGAGTGCAACACTTGTAAGGGGAATACTCAGAAGTCATTTATTATATGTATCCTGGTTATACATCGTTTCGTAACAAATGACAGTCGACGTACTGACCAATGACGAGCCACGGAGTTTCTACTTTGTAGCCCACTTTGTCAGTGATGCCAATGTGAGCAGGTCTACCAACTAGCCTGACTCACTACAGTATGAGTAATTGTAAGTGGGGATATGTTGTGCTCTGACTGGTGTGCTGAAGTGTGGGTGGTATTGTTTAGTCGGTGTGTGAGGGGAGTAATGTTCTGGGGGAGCAAGGGGTGGGTGGGGCTGGTAAGGTGGGTGGGGGTGGGCCTGCGGGTAGGTCTGAGGTGAGGAAACATAATGCTTGGAGGATGGTTGAGGGCAGGGAGCATTTGATGGAAAGGAACTTAAAGGATCTGGGGAGGGAATGGGGTTCTTTACTGACTTAACAGTTGACTTTTGAGAGGTAGAGTGAGAAGTAGAGAAGGTGGAAGACCGAGAAGGGGAGCCAGATGGGGAGGGGTTGGAAGGGGGGCAAGAGGAGTCTGAAGATGTGTGTGCTGCTTGTGTATCACTGGCTGATGTGCATGACCGCTTACCTGTAGGACTAGTTGAACTTGACTCGACACTGGACTTCCTCTTCACTGCCTTGGTTTTTCTCCTATTGTGACTTCTCACATTGTAAAATATCTTACTAAACTTTTGCCGGTCCCATGTCAGCTCAAATTTTTTATTTACATAACCTGCAGGACCGAAATATCCAGTTAAAAATTGTCACAAGTACACCTCACAAAGAAAGGGTTATCTACTGAAGACTAATTACCAATGACAGCATTCCACACATCCTCATGAATATCACTTGGCAAAATTGTTTTAAAATCACTCTTGGTGAGTTCTGCAACTAGGCCCTTGAATAAGATATTTGGACCTAGCTTTGAGGCAGTACGGGCGGAATCGAGAATTTGGTGGAGTTTCTCCCTCCGTATCCACACTCCACTGCCTTTCCTTAATTCCATCTGAAAACAATTTAAGTTTATAGTATTAAAGTGACTAGATGCTGGAGCCCAAAGTTAGCTTAGTGGCACAACCTACTTTATCGTATCCTGCATACTGCCAGCTCTCGCTGTCTAAGTTTGAGGCTGGATTATCACACTCATCGTCGTATTCTCCTGAATTATCCTCAAACCACTGCAGCAAATTCCTTAAAGTCCCGATGAACTCTGCTGGTACTGTAGGCAGGTGTTAGGGTAAAGAGTTAGCTCAAGTACGGGATAGTGAACAGGCTTATCATTACATAGACACAAACCTTTAGGGAAATTGCCCCTTCGAAGGCAGCGATTACATTGTTGTCCTGTCACAGTAGCTGCTTGTGGTGGTTCACCTGTAATGAAGTTGTGGCATTAACTGACTACATAAATATTGTGAGATAAAAAAAATAAAAATTAATGGGATTACTGTACCACTATCAACAGCTACTTTTGAATCATCTCTTTTTGGCTTAACAGAATTAGAACTCCCTGCTAAATAAAAAATGTAAATGAACAAAAAGAAATTTCAATGCAGGATTAATTATAATTAAATTTAAAACTAGCAAACCTTTAAGAGATTTTGCGCCCTTCTTTAATTGAGCAGTGGTTCCTACGTTCCCTGAAATTAACAAATCATAACTTACTATGAATACATTTACGCTCACAAGGAGACAAAGCAAATCATTCTAAGAAGTTTACCGCTACTGGATTCCTTTTGGACCTCCTTCTTCCTGGTCCTTTCCATTGGCGCTTTGGATGTTGCTGTCTCTGCAATTAACAACTTCAAACTTACTACAAGCAATAATAATTTACAAGGAACTAAAAAGAAATTATTATTGATTGCTTACCGTTATGAGGCAGACAATCCTTCACTAGCAATTCTTCAAATGTTATCGTCTCATTCCTGACAATGGCTTTCTTCTGCAGCGAATTGTCCTGCCTCTTTCCCCTTCCAAAAATAAGCTTTTTGGCTACTTGGGCAGAATTAGGTGGCAGTTTTGTGGGGCTCTGCACCCCACCAGTGGTAAGAACAGTAAGGCTGTCCAAAAACTCCCTATTATCTGTAAAATAGAGCCAAGCGTGCTTAGAACGTCCAGACCAGGTTGTATTATGATAAAAAAACAAAAAAATATTCACAATTACAAACGAGCACTTGCAGAAATGCCTCTTCGGGCTCGATTACGTACCACTGAGACGGAGAATCTTTGCGTGGTGCATAGACTTGTCTTCTGCCCACTTAAGCCACCCTTCACTATTTTCATTCATCGCTAAGGCCTTAGAGTTCTTTCCTGCCGTGGCCTTCAGACTGCCACACTCAGTGGTTTTAATCACTGTGTAGGACTTCTGGGCAGTCCAGAACACTAGGGCGAAGGCCGGAGCCATATCTTATCACTAAATGATCCACGAAACAATAATCTGGCACAAATTTCACAACGATTCGAACACCACTCAACCCTCATTCACTCAAAGCACTCACAGAAGATACAACCCGTTAGAAAGATGGCGTCCCGGCGGTTTCTCCCGCGTTTCCGCCGAAAACACCGCCTTCTCCTTCTACCTTAATACGATAATATTATTCCAGAGCCAGAACCTCTACACATTTGACACTGTAGCTGCGGTCGTGTGCTACCTAAAATGATTTGATAATGAAACGTGGATTTTCTTTTTTAATATATATTTTTTAATGCTGATACTCTTATGTTTATTTTCTTTTATATTTTACATATTTTACTTTTAATGCCTTGCATGAATCTGTATTGATTTCGATATGTCTCGAAGTAGCCGCCATTACAGGAGAGACCTGTTGACACGGTGCACACACAAAACATCAACATCAAAGTGCAGACATGTAACGAACGTCGAAACTGCTGTTCGTAGAAGATCAGTTAGAAAATTACTAGGTAAGAATCCTACTGTGTAGTATTTTAGCCCAGGCGGCAACTCCTCATGATCGTCTGAATTGTTATTAATTTTGTAGTGTGATGCGATTAGTTCTCACAAGTATTGCAGTAGGGGTTATGTTACCCTTGTCAGTAAAAATTATTATTTCTGTAGGTACACATTCTAACTTAGCTTCCACAACTTAGTTCTAGGAACCGTCTCTTGTAAGGCAGCGAAATGGTGAAGCGAAAGGCAGATGGCTCTGAATATTCCCTGAGGAGTCGGTTCAGATTCCTAGCAGCACGGCGACTACGTTTGGCGTCGTCTTCAAGTTCTGATGATGACTGCGAAAGAGCTGCCTGTGCCCCTGCAGCAAACCAAAGGTACGGTTACTCTCTTTTTTCCATTTCAGTGCTTCATAATTCAGGGCACAATATTTGTAAAATTATTTTGCTCATATGTACAGGGTCCTTAATGATGTTCCCAGAGAGGAGAACTTTGATGGAGATGCACCAGCATGTATTTCAAGTTCTGAAAGTGAGCCAGAACCAAGTGATCCCGAAGAACGTAAGTCAGAAAACTTTTCTTTCGCCCTGCCAGGTTAGAGTAGTTATTTATATTTAATTTTTTCTTGTTTTCTTTTTGTGTTTTACAGCTGGGGATGAAAGTAATGATGGTCGAATTACTTCTGAATCTGATGATGGGAATGGTGACAGTGATTCCCCCGATGAATCTCCAAACGAATCCCCAGATGACTCGTCAAGCACTGACAGTGAAGATGATAATGAACGTGAAGGAGACCCGACTTTGTTTGAGGGTGCACCGCTTTCTGTAGGGGAAAGTGTGTTGTCCGTGTTGTCTCTTGCACTAGCACACAACTTGTCCAATGCATGTGTAGCTGATATTCTGAAACTAATAGCCATGCACTGCCCAACTCCCAACAACTGTGTAAGTAGTATGTATAAATTCAAAAAATATTTCTCTGCCCTTAGGACACCTCTAGTACGGAGATATTACTGTGATCACTGCTCGAACTGTTTACAAAACAAAAATGATGTGTGTGATATCTGTCAGCAGCGGAGGGGTGTTAGTTTCTTTATTGAAATGCCAGTCATTCCTCAAGTGCAGGCTTTGTTTAAACGTCCAGGCTTTTATGATATGATACGTGATAGAATGAGGAATAGGGTGAAATTAGTTGAGGATAACTATGAGGATTTATATGATGGTTGTATTTACCAACAGTATAAAAATAATGAAGAGGCCCAGCCTGACAATAACATATCTTTAACATGGTACACCGATGGTGTAAGAATTTTTAAATCTAGTAAGTATGAGTTGTGGCCCTTTTTGTTGACTGTGAATGAGCTGCCTTACACTCAAAGGACTAAAATAGAGAACACAATAATAGCGGGTCTGTGGTTTGGAAAAAAAAAACCAATGCCACTAAGCTACCTTCGCTTTATCAGAAGAGACATCGCAAACCTCAGGAGAGGAGCCAATGTCGCACTACCAAATGGAAATCAGATTCATGTGAAGGGGTGCGTAATTTGTGGTACGTGTGACCAGCCAGCTAAAGCAAATTTTCTAAACATGACTCAGTTCAATGGAACGTGGGGCTGTCAAGTGTGCAAAATTCAAAGTGTCAGACTTGATCCAGATAATCCACGCAACCCTAAAAGAATTTATCCATTTCAAATTAATTTGGAATTGCGGTCTGATGTTGAGCATCGACAGTTTGCTGTCAATGCATTTAGAACTGGAAGAAAAATATTTGGAGTGAAAGGCTTGTCATCTCTAGCAACATTTATTCCGAACCCAGTAGAGTCAACAGCAGTGGACATTATGCATCAATGTTACCTTGGGTTGACAAAAGATTTAATCAAATTGTGGTTTGACCCTGAATTTACAGGAAATCCATCAACAATTTATGGATATGTGGGTATTGTTGACCAGAGACTAAAGGCAGCTTCTCCTCCTGGTTTTATTCAAAGACATGTCCGTTCCATTGCAGATCATTATAAATTTTGGAAGGCAAAAGAATTCAAACTGTGGTTGTTGGTATATTCTTTGCCATTTGTAGAAGGTATTTTGCATGAGAGATTTTTTGAACACCATAAACTTCTTGTTTTTGGTATAAGTGTCTTAAATATGGATACTGTATCGCCAAGGATGGTAGAACTAGCATCTCGAGCTTTCACAAACTATGTTAGCATGTTCAGTGACCTCTACGGTAGATCTTACATGTCTTCTAATTTGCATCTTCTTCTTCACCTCCCGTTAACTGTTCAAAGATTTGGACCATTGTGGACAACATCTTGCTTCCCTTATGAAAGTTTAAATGGTGTTCTTAAGAAATTTGTCTCGGGAACCAGGTATGCTGATCTCCAAGTGTACACTGCTGCATCAATGTTCCTTAACTTAACTGCGTACAGAACTGAAAAACTTGTCCCAGGAAGGCCAGCTCATTCTTTTTGTGAAAGACTTTCCAATTACCAAAGGAGACTGGCCCTTACTCATATTAGTGACAGGCTGGCTGCAGTAGGAAAAGAAAGGCACACAGATAATCTACCTGAGGAGGTGGAGAGGGCACTCATTGATGAGAACCTAGGTACCCAGTCCTAAAATCCCATGTATGTTTCCATGAGCCATGGGACATCATGGAATGTAATGGAACGCATCATCCTCTACGGAAAGACAGTTTCCATGTATTTTTTGCCGTTTTTCCATGGGACTTTTGTTCCATGGAAAATTAAATTCCATTTGGTTTGCCCATAGAAAATTGAGTTCCATTGGGGATTGCTCCCGTGGAAAATTGAATTCCATGGGGGTGGTCAATGGAAAATGGAGATCCATTGGGGGTTGGTCTCATGGAAAAATGAGTTCCATTGGGAGTTGGTCCCGTGGAAAAATGAGTCCTATGACAGATGTGTCCCATGGGGTTTCTTAGTAAGATCACTGAAAAAACAAAGGTGCTAAGTCCTACCTTTAAAAGGCACTAACAAAATTTAGTGCCCTTGGAAAGGCACTAAGATTTAGTGCCCCAGGAAAGGCACTAAATTTTGTTCGTTCCTTTTAAAGGTAGGACGTAGCACCTTTAGCTGACTAGCTGCGAATACTCCATACAAATTTAGTGCCTTTGCAAAGGCTGCTTAGCACCTTTGTTTTTCCGGTGATGTGCTTTTCCATGACGTATCAATGGAAAATGAGTTCCCTGAGAAAGGCTGCATCGGGTGTTTCTTTGGATGCGTTTCTTTGAAAAATGCGTAAAGGAGTTGCGAGATTGCATACCCCCAAGCGCTGCAGGTGCCATGGCGCCTGAGGGCGAATGGGGCAGGCAAACTCGCAACTCCTTTACGCATTTTTCAAAGAAACACGCAACAGTGAAATCCGTGATCCGCGACACCGTGTCGCATCCAGGGGCCTAAGTGTTGGGCTAGGTGTCACTCGTGCTACACGGAGAAAGGGTGTAAAAGTCTGCCATTTGTAAGGCTATGTGATCCTCTCACCAATATCCCTATAGAATGCCTGGTAGATCCGATAACATCACAGTAAAAATTCCAAACAGGTGAAAAACGTCTGTCAGCTAGGCAACACCAAGACAGACGTGTCATCCGGGAAGTCCATTTCCGGTGACCACAGGCGCAAATTCCTGTTTCTAAATTTTTACGGCGATGGCTTTTGATCTACCAGGCATGCTATGAGCCATTGGTAAAGGAATTCCATAGCTTTACTAACGGCATAAAAAAAAACTGGAACTTGACACCCGTTTTCCTTTTAGCTCTAGTGACACTCAGACAGTCACTAATGCCCCTGGAAGCAGCATGGTGCCGCGGACAACGTATTTTACTGTTGGGGCTTGTAGAGGAGGCCCCAGGCTTGTACCCTGTACTCGGCAGCTCAATAGAACCTGTCTTGCGCACAATGCAAGCCCAAAACCATGGCAGAGCACGTTGTCTGTCTGCCGTGCGAGGTTGGACCAGAGAGAAAGAGAGTGCCGATGCCTATGCTGGCTCACAGGGCAGCCTGAGGGCGTCTTTCACCAGCGCCCCTACCGGCCAGTTAACGTAACCCAGCTGGTTTACCCGGCGGGTAAACACACTTTGTCTTTCACCACGAGTTACCGGCTTGGTATCCATGCTACCTAGGCGGTAAAGTTACTAGGCCGTGAATGGGCAAGTTAAGCGCTACCGGAGAGATAAACAGAGAGAAAATATCAAGAATGGACGTCATGGAAGTTGCATTCAACATTATTTATGAAAGCGACGAGGAAGAAGACAATGTTCAGAATGTGCGTGTTCGGCGTCCTAGGTTCATTCGTGATAGGTTAGAACATTTCACGGACATGGATGATATTGACTTCGTGCGAAGGTTCAGGTTTACGAAAAGAGGCTGCATTCAAGTGTTGGAACTGATTGAAGATAGGTTAGAATACCCAAGTGACAAGTTAGTATTTCTCTGGTAATTTTGTTGAATGAGAGAGTCATCTTGGTGAAGAAGCTTTAAAATTATAATCGATTTGTCTTTTATTTGTAGGAACTATGCAGTTTCTCCAGTGAATCAACTACTCTTATGCATGAGGTTCTATGCAACTGGCTGTACTCAAATTTCTGCTTCGGACTTTAGTGGTGTGAGCGAAGCAACAGCTCACAGAATTATTCACAGGGTCACAAGAGCTTTAGCATCTCTTTACAGACAGGTTATTTATTTTCCACGATCAGAAGAAGAAATACTAGAGACCCAGGCTGGTTTTTATGAAATAGCTCGCTTCCCTCGAGTGATAGGTGCTTTAGACTGTACACACATCAAGATTCGCTCTCCTGGTGGTGAATATGCTGAATATTACCGCAACAGAAAGTCCTACTTCTCTCTCAATGTGCAAGCAATTTGCAACTCCAAACTGGAATTTTTAGATGTCGTTGCCCGCTGGCCAGGTAGCGTCTTTGATCAGACAATTTTTGATGGTTGTCAGCAAAGGGCAAAATTTGAAGCAAACCACTATAATAATGCTATCCTACTTGGGGATGGAGCCTATGCCTGTAGAAGTTATTTAATGCCTCCCATGGACAATCCTGTTGCACCGGAAGAAATTCTTTACAATGAGTCCCAAATCCGGACTAGAAACCCAATTGAACGCATTTTTGGGGTTTGGAAAAGAAGGTTCCCTGTCCTAGCTTTGGGGTTAAATGTACGCCTGGATAATGCAATGCCCATCATTATTGCAACTGCTGTGCTGTTTAATATACTGAGGAGAGCAAATGAACCTGAACCACCGAATGATCCAATGCTTCAACTTCCTGTACCTTGGGAAGGTTTGATAGAACGGGGCCAAATCAGGCCTCTCCCCAACAATGTTCTAAATGACCGCAGATTAACAGATATACCAAGACGAATTCTCATAAATGATTATTTTAAGACTTTGCATGAAATGCATGTCTAGTTTGTCACTCAACTATCATCCTGTTCAATTATCAATATAATAGCCAAAGAAATACTAAAAAAGGTGAAGTTTAAAAATATTTAATCAACTAGTTAAGTCAGTTAATAAATAAACTTGGAAACCAACAAACTAAAACTATTTGTTTTAACCAAAAACAGACAAAAAGCACTTAAACAAACTTATAAAACTTAAACATTACACTAAACTTCAATGGCACAGAACAAATCACAAGGCTATCAGACTGAGTTGCATTAAAAGAAACATAATCTCAAAAAAATTCAAGATAAAATCAATAACAACTTAAGAGTAATATACATAATAACTTTGGCCTAAAGATGAAAACTTTGGGAAAAAATATTACCTTTATCAGGCAGACTATAACATTATACTCTAAAACAACTAAAGCATATATGGCACAAACCTGAAAAAAAGATAAAAATAATACTTTGGTAGTCACAACATTGGTGCAGGTACTCTTATCACAGAAAAAAACAAAGTTGCTAATACCGTGGCATAAATGTACCCTCCCTCTGCTTGCACACCGATGCAGAGACAGCCTGATAGCTTTGCGAGTTTGCTCAAAAATAATTACAACTACTATTAAATAAGGGAAAAGTGTTATTGGCTTAAAGAGCGCCAAGTTCATAGAAAATAAAAAAAGAAATACTATGTTAGGGGAAAGATTTTAGGCTTAAAAGCAGCCAAATTCATACTATAACAAGACATACTATTTTAGGGAAACTTAAATGCAGCCGAGCTAACACTAAAAGAAACGGCTAGCAAAAATAAAAAAGAAAGTAAAAAAAACTAAAATAGGCAGAGTCAGTGCTCTAGTGTGAAGCTGATGTCAAGTACATACATGCCACGGCTAACAACACTTTCAACAAACAACTAAACTACAGTAACCCCAGTTCCTTCTTCATTTTCAGTACTTGAAGCTCAGCCAGCTGAGCTTCACTCTCTCTTCTCCTCTTTTCAATTTCAAATAATTCTTGGTCCCGGACCTTCTTTTCTTCAATACTGGCTTTTGTCGCCAGTGCCAGTTCCAGCTTTGCAGCGATAAGTTTTGCATGATTTTCATCATGCACAGTGCCTGAGATGGAGGGCCTCCGTCGCTTCATTAACTTGGCATACTCCAACTCCTCAGACACTGTGCGTTTACGGGCTGACTCGCTGGATGCAGTTGAGGTGGCAGGCGATGAACTGGAGCTAGGTGTTTGGCCCCCCATTCTCAAAGCATCGGGCTTCTTAGTATACAGATGCCGGGGCACAGTGTCTGTCCAGTTGTGCGCCGGTTCAATGGCAATTGGGGTGAAATTTATTTGTGCCACTTCCATATCAGTCTGCAGAATAATATCACAATTGGTTTTGAAAAATCCTGGGGAGAGCATACAGCGCAATACTCACACAGTACTTACATCAGAAGGCTGGACATCATGTTTTGCACCTAGAGTGTTGCTGTTATCTGCGACACTGTCGCCTTCACACAATGCTGCCTGAAAATTAAATTCATGTGTTACATGGTGCCTGCGACAGCATGAAGTGCTCTGAAAAAAAATTAGGGCAGACACTTACCGTTTCAATGGCACCTCCATCACCATCATAGTGATTAATAAGGCCCACTCCCGATGGGCCTATCACTGCCAGCACTTGGAGGTCCACAGCAGTGGGATCCCCCGATTGGTCCCGGACACCACCGCCTAAAATACATTCGGAGATATCACTAGAAATTTAATCACATAACCCCAACTTTGGGGAAGCGCCAGAACTGCAACTACTAACCTGTTCCCAGCACCTCTTTCTTTTGAAAGGCCGCGCTCTTGCGGGCCTTTTTCTTCAGCTCTCCCAAAGGTTTTTTAAATTGTCCTCGGTCCGGTGAAATCCCGGGAAACGCTGTTGAACTCTTGGGCTAGGTTCACCCAAGCAGTCTGCTTCTCTCCCCGAGTTTGGGCGTCAGACTTTTTGCATTCTATCACACTTTTAAACTTCGGTAGCAGCACCTCAACAAATAGATTAATTTCTGCCGGTGTAAAATTCGGCGCTCTTTTCTTCTTATCTGACTGACTGACTGACTGACTAGACATTCTACATACACTAATAACCAATAACTAACTAAATACAACACACTCTCTATCTTCGCGGGGGATCACTTGTTTGTGTTTGTTTGGGTGCAAGGTGGGCGGTGGGCGGCGTGGGCGGTAAACATCTGTTCACGGTCTCCTACGTTTGCGGCTTTCCTACGCACGGCATGCTGGATTCTACCGAAAATGGCAACGTCGCACGGTTAGCTACCGCCCGACTCCCTACCCGACGGATAGGAGTGGTGAAACGCGCGCGGTCCTACCGTCAGGGTAGGGACGGCTGGTAACTTACCGCCTGGGCAGCTACCCGACAGATAGCGCTGCTGTGGTGAAAGACGCCCTGAGGAGAAGTCCGCACGTGGTAACAACCGGGCTTGGCCGGTCCGGAGCGCTTCGGAGCCCTTCGGTCCGTCTTCGGGCCGCCTTCGGGGTTGCTCCAAGGGTGGGGGGCAAGTTTCGCTACGGGGGTCGGGCGTAATCAGCCGGGCTGACCGGCTCGGACCGTTGGCAAGGCTCGGCTAGACTCGTCGCCTGCGCTGCTCCCTGCTCGACTCTACCTGGCCTCGGGGCCGCCTCGGGGGAGACAACTGCAGCTTCGGGTCGCACAACTCCCGGCTCGGCTCGGCCCACTGGGCTGCCCCGGCTGGGCTCTACTCGAATAGCCGAACGTCCCGCGGCTGCAGGACCGGCCGGGTAGGGCCAGCAGGGAAGACCCATAGGGTACTCGCGAGAATAAACAACGATTGTTCAATAACATAGCTGTAAAAGACGTCATGAGACACAACCTTTCTGAAGTTACATTATTTAATAATCAGAAAGTGTTGTTGTACTGCCATATTTTATTTGTAAATATTGATAAATTATATTTTTGTAACAGTAAAAGATTTACTGAATGCGGCACAAGTATTGTCAAATGACTCCTATTCAATTTTTTCATTCTTTCAACTTATGTCTGCGACCTAACGCGCCATCGGCTTATCGCAGCGCGACGCAAAGTAGACTTCGGCAATTCAAAATTTCGCGCGCGGCCGCATCGCAATGACCGCAAGGCTGTCAGTCTCTCTCCCGCCCATGAGCTGAAACAAGAGGGAGAGAGACACCTCCCCTGCGCACTGCGGAGGTGCCCGCTCCCCCACCCCGCTCTGCCTAGCCAATAGGCGCGCCGGCTTGGGCGCTTACCTACGTGCCCTCAGCACGCTTCTCCGGTGAGCCGGCTGACCAGATGTTGGACCCAGCACGGTTTTATTGCACCCGTGAGCGCTCTCTTTCTCTCTGGGTTGGACCGAAAAGGACTTGAGAGAGCACCAAACGTTGTCCGGTCGACCCGCAACTTCGCATAGGCCCATTCCTACGTAAGGTCTTTTGTTTAACACCCGAACCTCAAAATATTTCTTTTCCTAGTGGCGCGGCCTAATGTCCACCATGGAGGATGTATTTCCATGATGACCCTTTCCCTGAAGGATGTATTTCTCTATGATGACCCTTTCCTTGGAGGATGTATTTCCATGATGGCCATTCCCATGTAGGATGTATTCCCATGATGGCCATTTCCATGGAGGAAGTATTTCCATGATAGCCATTCCCATGGAGGGTGTATTTCCATGATGGTCCTTTCCTTGGAAGATGTATTTCCATGATGGCCATTCCCATGGAGGATGTATTTCCATGATGGACATTCCCATGGAGCGTCAGTTTCCATTGGTTTCCATGGTGATTTTCCATGGGACAGACAAGTGTCTCTATGGGGATGTACCAATGCCCATGGAAACAGGGGCGTTCCTCATGGAAATAGGCAACGTTGCCATGGAATAAGACTCATGGAGTTCCATGGGACTCATGGGTTTTTTGGACTGGGTAATGTAAACTATTTTAGGTTCTACAGATTGTTTGACAAGAAGAGAAATATGGTGTTCTCATCTTCTTGCTATGTTAGAGGAGAAACACGGGACTCATCTTGGGTAAAGTATTTGAGGGAAGGCAGGGAAAAGTTTGGGGTGGTACATTCATACCTGCATGTTGTTCAGTGCAATTGCGAAAGAGCTTGTGGAGGCTGTGATCACACATATTATGCTGTGATACGGGAATGTACAGTTCGCCCTGCATATCGTGCTCCAGTAATTGCTGACCCAGGGGTGGGTGTCCGAGCAGGCATGGCAGGTGGCGTGCTTCCACTAATTTATAAAATTCCAGGCTATTACGATTACTTTGCTGTTGAGGTCCACAATTTGTTGTGTGTTTGCCACTTTGTAGAAATTCAGGATGAAAATACAAAATTTATTGTTGAACCACTTAACTCTAAGGAAGTGGAATAGATTTGCTTTATTTAAATATCGCATTGAACATTTTGTGTGCTGAAGAGTAATCTCGACAAGAGTATTACTGCTGTGTGCAATAGGTTGTCAGCGTATAATCCCTAATTATATTTATATTAATACAATCACCCGTACTACTATGAGCAAAAGATTCTAATTTAATATATTTAACTTACAGTCAGTGCTTTGTATACACAATTGAAAACATATAATGCATAACTATATTAATATTATATAACTATATGTTCTACTGTTAGTGTTAATGTTTTGTAAAAAAAATTTAGGCATATGATGCCTTACTATATTATAAATGTATAATTATCCGTACTACTCATAGCATAAGATTATAATTTAGTACTGTGTCCAATATTGTTGGCATATGATGCCAGTCTTTATTTTCACATATTACCTTGAGCAAAGAGTGTTATTATTTATTTAAATTTATTTTATTCATGCAACAAACTATTATTAAGGCCTATGTGATTTTATATTTTCCCTGTAAGGAAGAAAGTTAATTTTTTTCTCTTTCTTTCCCAAGAACATTCTGTGATATACATTAGCTGTGATATGGGTTAGATTTTTTTACAAGTTGATGGAGCTCTGCAATATAATTCTAGTAATAGGTGTGTACATTTACCCGTCTCACACTCTAATTTTTATACAACTGAGGTGTAACAGTACAACACCAGGGTTGACAAGAAATTTCTTGGGAAAGCAAGTGATAAAATACAAAACGCTACTCTACAAGGGAAATAATATTTGAAGTGTAAAAGATGTCTTCTATTGATGAAATAAAATATATGTGTATGCAAACTTTTTTCTCTTTATTTTCATAAATAAATTACCTTTCATTTAATAACACAAGTCGACGCATCCGTGCAACAACGGCGGATCTGTGGAGGACGTGTGAACAAGGGCGGATCTGTGAGGGACGGGTGAACAAAGGCGGATCTGTGAGGAACGCGTGAACAAAGGCGGATCTGCTTTTTGAGAATTTCGGCATGCCTATCTTTGGAGGTCTCTCACTCTTCGTGGTGACGTCGGATCGTTTCAAATTGGGTCTCATTCTATTCCGGACTCAATGCAGAGTGCAATGAGACATTGTCCAGAGCGATCCGAGGTCAATACGATGAGTGAGAGATCTCCAAAGGCAGGCATGTCAAAATTCTGAAAAAGCAGATCCGCCTTTGTTCACGCGTCCTTCACAGATCCGCCTTTGTTCACGCGTCCCTCACAGATCCGCCTTTGTTCACCCGTCCTCCACAGATCCGCCGTTGTTGCACGGATGCGTCGAAGTGTAGGTGAAGGTTGCTGAATTTTTAAAATTCACCCCAGGTGATAAGTACCACTCGCTTGCCTCTTTGATAGCGACAAAGTCTGGCTCATACGTAACAAGTTGATTTCACTCAGATTTTTGTTGCTAATATATTTAAATGGTTTACATATTTTAAGGATAATATGGAGAAGATTTTAAAGCAATATATGAGCAAAGCCAACACCATTTTGGAATGTATATATCAATCCTGTTAAACTCAAAATCCAGTTGGCTTCCATAAGCTGGTATACATTTCTGTAATACTGGACCCACCACTAATTTACAGCCCTGCCTTTCTGCTTCTCATTTTCACTAATTAATAAATTACCTTCGAACCCTTTGAAAACAAAAGTGTAGTGGAAGGTTCCAGAATTACTGAAATTGGCCCCAGGCGATAACTGTCGCTTGCTCGCATCTTTGGGTGCTAAACTTGATTCACATTTTTTAATCTATTAGGTACTGAAAGTGAAATGTCTAAAGCATAAAGAATCTCTTTTTAAATCAATTTAATACGTGATCCATTGTACATGAATATTTTCTGAGGCTGTTACCCCCTACCAATATTTCTTCCAAATTATTGTAAAAGAAGTTGTCAAGTGCAATTTCAAAGTAAATACTCAATGCAGAACAAAAACCGATTGTGCAGAGCATGTCCCAAACTGCTTTGCTTGTTATTTAAATACATTTTGATGTGTAAGTCCATTGAGACCCAAGAATACCCCCTACCAATCATTTTAAAGGTGAAGACATTCGGGGGGCACTTTTTGGTAGCGACAAAGTATGGCTCTCATATAACAAGTTTTTTTCACTCAAATTTTTAATGTTACTATGTTTGAATGGTTAAGGTATCTTAAGACTAAATGAAAATCATGATATGTATTCTGTCTCTCCAAAATTGCAACAACACAAAATAACAATAAACTTAAACAACGTCATTGACTACAACAGGTGTTTTGGCCTCGATGACAGGGCTTGAATCCAGCCTGTGCTTGTTGGCCCTGTTATCCTCTGGACGGGTCTCCTTACATTTTTCACTGTTAAAAAAGAAAAGAGATTACAGTAGGAATAATAAACTAATGTTTACTAAAGGCCGGGTAAAAAGTGTGTTGTACTATCAATCTTTTTCTTATGTGGATATTGACAACAACAATTTTGAAGATTTTAAGTCTTAATTATTTCAAATTCTAATGATTTCACGTATTATTTCCTTACCTTTCCTTCTAACTGAGGTGGATTTTGAGCCAAGTGGAGGGTTCGCACTAAGGGGACTCCTATCAGTTCTCCACAAGCCTAAATGGTTTCCGTGGACAAATACCCTTGCTGTTACATTAAAATTTCCTGAGGAGGTTTAAAAAAAGTTGTGAGATTATGTTATCAAGTGTGAGTATGTTTTTGTCTACTGTTGTAAAATTATTAGATTTCTTACCTCCCGGACCCCACACAGCAACACCTTTTCTTTCTAAATTCAGGGGCTGTACCCGACACCTGAGGCAACTTTTTAGTCCAAGTGGGTCACTTGAAGTGTCCACAGGTATGCTATCTTCCACATGAAATACTGTCACTGGCGTCCTATTAAATAGTTTTATGGTACTGGACGCCCATTCCAACGCCATTTCAGTACACCCTTTCACACGAGTAAAAGGGACAAGCCAAAACAACTCTCCTTGGCTCATTGCCTTCTCGTCAGGAAAGTAGACGATAACGTACATATTCTTAAACTTTTGAAGTTTATCATACATCGACTTTTTCTCGCACTGACTATCACACTTATCCATGGGAAAAGTTGAACCAAATAACTACTCGTAAACATAACCTTCGACTTCGTATGGCAAAGGAATGGAAGTGGAGGGGGAAGTGAAGGAAGGAGGGGGGAGGACCTGCAGCAGCTGGAGAGAAAAATGACTAAGTCCCAAATTAGGTCGTAAAGGGGCTGAGGGGAGTGTCACACTATCTTTTGATATGTTGTTCACGGTACTTCAAAACGCAAAAAGAACTACACATGTCGGAGTCCATAATTTGGACAAAACTTAGAATTTTTTCGCAAAATTGCCTTCGGTCGACACTTAGAATATTTTCACGAATACTGGCCCAGAGCAGAAGCAGACATTTCGTCTGGTTTTGTAAGTAAAGGTCAGACTAGCGGGGAGGGACCCGGGATGGTCGCGGCAGGTATACCGGCAGAGTCTGGTTCGTCAGTAAAGCATTACTGAAATGTGTCTGTTTCTGCCCGGCCGGGCCCGGGCTGGTGGAGCAGGTAGTCCGGGTAGTCCGGCAGGCCGGGTCGGAAGGGAAGAACAATGCACCTCCCCCGGCCAGCCCGCCTCCCTAGTCTGTTTCTTCTTTTGCCAGACTGGGTCAGAATATTTTACTTACGAAACAGACAAAATAGGCCTCCTTTTCGGGGTGCCAGCCAACTAACAGACATGTTCCAGCCAACTTTCAGTAAAATCTTTTTTCCTAGGGAAACCCTGCATCTCCATCCATGGTTGAATACCAGCGCGATAGTGTGCCCTCGGAAGGGAGAGAATCTTTGAACTTTTTTCGAAGGTACCTATAACCTGCAGGACTGTAATAGTGCATTGTTAAAGCAAATGCACGCAAATGTGGGTCATCATACCCTCTCTTTTCCATCCCAGTCATTCTCTTCAACATAGCGAAAATGGCGTCATCAGTCAACGTTTTTTGGACTTGAATAACAGTGTAAGAGCGGGCCTGATCCTTTTGCACTAAAAGTTTCTGAATTTTAACGCGCATACGCGACATCTGTTGGGTGACAGTTTTTAATTTCCTACCTCTCCTATCACTTAGCTCCCGACTTGCAGCCAGCTGCTTTCCAAGCTCCTCTATTTCCTTCTTCCGCTGGTCTTCCCTTGATGCGGCCTCCTTCTGCAGGTTTTCGTGATTCTTCTGTAGCTCCTCATACTCCTCTATAAGAGAGATTACTTCAAGCGGCGTCAGGGGGGCCTGCAAATAATTTTTGCAATGAACTCAGTGTCATACAGGGTGGGTGATCTGCGCCGTGTTCTGTTTTTTTCTTTTTTTTTTTCTTCATTCCTGCTTATACTCGTATCTGTTTCATCCGTGCGGACGGGTTGCATACTCGCACGGGGGCGTAAAGGCTCAATGGTGAGCGATGGTAGGTAAGGCCGCCAGCACGCCTGAATCCGGTACAGTATAAGCAGGAAAAAAAGACGGCGTGGATTACCCACCATGTAAGTAGTTCCGTTGGCAGTGCACAGTACGTCGGGGCAGTAAGAAAATATAAAGGGAAGGCCCCCCACCCTTTTCCCTTTGGCTAATGACCAATTGAGCCAATGTACCGGGTGTTTCTTTGAATGCGTAACAGTGTTGCGGGTTGGCCTACCCCATTCGCCCGTAAGGCGCCATGCAATCCCGCAACACTTTTACGCATTCAAAGAAACACCCGGTACTAGGTTGCTGATAAACCCCGCGCTCTTGTGTAGTCATATTGCACCGCACGCCTGAGTGCGGGCGGGCTTGCCTATCACCCCTGTCCACGGCGTCTTACGGGCCGATTGAGTAGGCAACTCGCCCGCGCGTACACTGTAAAAAATCAGTCTTGGAACACCGTACTCTAAATAAAAGGTATATTACCGTATGGGCGACCGTGATTTTTTTTTACAGTGTAGGGGTTTTGTACAGCATAACCAAGGTGCGCGGGGTAAATCAGCCACCTGGTGCAAATCCCGCGGGGCTACGTTTGCGCCGCCTGGGCTATGACCCCTTTCTGCCCCACACAATAAACTAAAGACACAAGTCAAACGAGGGCAAAACCGACATGAGTCCCGCCCGAACCTGAGTCCGGGACGCGTAACTCCACACCTAGGTTAGGTGAAAGCTTGACATCAGTCCGAACCTGGGAAGAGACCTCGGTACCCCAAGCTCTTGGACTCATATCTGGCCCAGGTCGCCTCTGAAGCCTTCCGGGACCAAGGCGTTCAAATATGACCGGCCGCTTCAATTGTTCAGATTTTCCACTAGTCTCGGTGGCGGCAGGGTCAGCGTTTTCGTCATTTCCTCCCGGTTTCTTGTTCTCAAATGGCCCGACAGGCCGCTGAACTTGTTCAGACTGCTCTCCAGTAGTCTCGGTCTCGGCAGGGTCAGCGTTTTCACCATTTCCTCCCGGTTTCTTGTTTGCAAATGGCCGTAGAGGCGGAGGATTTGTGCCACGCACGCCGGCGATAAGGGGGCGGGACAATCCAAGGAGTGCACAAGGACTTGAACTTGTCTTCACAAACGTTTCATGCTGTGCTGTACTAGCCGTCTGACTTCTGTTGCTTGCTGTTGAAGATCTGAGCGGATGCAGAGGCGGGGGCAAGCGTGGAATCACGCGTAAAGCCTGAAAACGAACATGTTTTTCGATGTAAATCTTAATTTTTAGTGAGTACGTTCATCAACACATTATTGTGCTCGTGCTCCACCACGCTTACCTCTTTCGGATAAATTTTAGGAACAGCTCCTCGCATAACCTGCAGTTGGGTACCGATGGTAATAATGTCATTTTTGGCGAAATGTCGGGAGCATAGCCGTGCAAACTTGGGCAGGACAAAGTTTGTCGGGATCCCACAGACACGCTTCCAGGCATTCAGCTGCTCCTTATCCTTGGGAAACCTGGATCAGAGTTGCATACGTGAGAAATGGCTTCGTTGACATCGAGCAGATGAACAAGACTACACCTGAGCTAGAAGAGAGGGAGGGTTGGGGGGGGGGGGGGGGGGGGGACACTTACCGAAATAGTGCCACTTCATTTGTCCGCGTGGAAATGCAACTCTCCAAATAACATTCCCATTGCGACATTGCGAGGTGATCGCAACCGCAACAAAGTTTTTCACACATACATACACTCAAAACAATAATAACACTGAACACTTCTCAACAAATAGGACAATTTACACTAGCACTGCACAGCACGGACACCACTACATAACCACAAGTGATCTGCTCGGTCCGGAGGCAAATCCTCAACTGAGTCGGCAGCTCAGCTCCGTGCTCCGTAGAATGAACGAAAACATAGGTCGGGCCCGGCTGATTCACATCTGGCGAAAGCCCCACCCTTCCCCTCCTTCCCCTCGGCCCTGCCCTCAGCCCTTCCCCTCCCCTCTCTCCTCCCCGCATCCTCCTTCATGCACGTAGCTGGTGACCTACCTGTCTGTGTTTGCCCCTGTTGCCGTCAGCAAGTGCCGCCCTGCTAATCCCTTTCCCGCTAACTAAGGTCCAGCAGGCCGGGGCGCGCCCGGCCAAGCCACGCCGCGCTCATCCCCGGCTGGGTGCCGTGCCCTGTGCATTCATTGACAGACCCCGAGCCGGCAGAGCTGCGTCGGGGCTGCGGCCGGGCTGCGGCCGGGTGCAGCTTGGCGGGCTGGAGGTGGGGGCCAGCGGGGCCCCGCTGCTCGCTCGGCTCGAGCCGGGACCCGAAGCCGCCCCGAGCACCGCCGAGCGCAGCCGAAGTGCCTACCGGCTTGTCACCAGGGGCTCTGACACGCCGGTTGTAAATGCACGCAGCGCACCCAGAAAACCATATTCTCAATTTTAGAGTAACATACTAATGTTTAGGGGTTTTGCCGACTTTAATACGAACCAAGTATGTCATACTATTATTTAGTATGTAATCCACTAATCTATGAGGTACGTATGCCACATACTAAAGTTTAGTATGTCTGGTTAGTATGTCAAGTTAGAATGTGACATACTATTCCTCAGTAGGTTAGACTTCTAATCTAGGAAAAATGGAAGGCCGACCGATGTGTTATTCAGCTCAGCAGATCTTATTAAAATAGAAAAAGATTTGTCCTTGGTTCTGAAGAATGCTCTTGTGATCGATCCTCCCTGATATTAACAATGAGGACGCATTACATGAATGAGGAAATACCTTACCCGACAGAGAGTTGAACCTCGAACTTCCGTGCTGCGATCCTATCACTTTAACCACTCGACCACCGGTACGTGATGGAAAAGCCGCTCCAACATCCCCACGTCATTCCGTAGCCGAGCGCGGACGCGTTCCAGGGTTCGATTAAGGGTTTAACATACTAAAGATTAGTATGTTAGGCTAGATTGTTGCATTAGTGTGTTAATCACTTGAACATTAGTATGTCAGTTAGGAGTTTTGCAATAGTATGTTTACCCTCTAAACATTAGTATGCGCTTTAGAGTTTTCCATTAGAGTATAGTATTAGAATGTTAACATACTACTAGGTAGATGTACGCCAGACCACGTCTCGCGTAACAGGCTTCGCGATATCTCGCGAAACACTGTTACGCTGCGACGCGCCTGCGTACATCTACCTAGGCCTGCGGCGCTGTCAGTATAGATTAGGATGCCATAAAAAATACACTTGAAATAACGAAACAGTGGCCGCAGTAAAATTTCACTCATGCAGACGGTTCCGGCGATATGCTAGTCTGTGATAAGCGAAAATCTGAGAAATACACAACTCTAAGCGTATATTAAGGACTTTTTGTCGAAATTTGTCGCTGCAGCGGCTTAACGGTGAGAGATACGGCCAAACGGACAAAATTTACGCCCACAGGGTCGCAACTCGTCGAAATACCTCGGCAACGACACCCAACATGCATTTTTAGGACTTTTCTTCCTTTAGTCGCGCAGTAACGGCTAAACGGTAAGAGATACGGCCAAACGGACGAAATTTTCGCCCAAAGGGTCGCAACTCGCCGAGTTACCCCTTAGGACACTAACAAAAATTATTTATTTTTAAATATTTTTTTTTTGAAAATGTAAATTAATTTTTAACGGTGTCAATTTTTGAGCTAGAATGCCCATTTTTGAACTCGACCGAGCTTTTTGGGCAAGGAAGCCACAGTAAAAATTTCAACTCGATATCTCAACTCGTTCTCGAGTTATCGTGCGGACAGACACACACACACACAGACACACACACAGACACACACACACACACACAAACATTGAACTTTTTTAGCACTCCAGTGGCGTAATAGGCTTCGCTTCGCTCAGCCAAAAAGCTAGAATGCCGTTTTCTGGGTGCGGGGATAGAGCAAAAATATATAAGACATGACAGAGTTGGATTTCATCTCTCCGATTTGGCTGATATTTGGTGGGAGTGTTAGTGCCCTAGAGGGATGCTAGAAGCCGGAGTACCAGGTCCGGCAAAAATTTATTGTTCAAACTGGAGTAATTTATCCAAATTTTTAGGTTTTGCGACTTGAATTTGGGTATTTTGAACTATGTCTGAGTTTTCGGTCCAAAACGTCGCCGTGGGGTATGTCTGACGTAAAATTCATCAAGGAACCCAAATCTGGCCTGGGAATTTGAGCTACGGCTCATAGTTTAGGAGATTATAGCAAAAAACGCCGAAAATTACCTTAAAAGTCCCAAATATTGGGGAAATGGTCTTAAAATAGTTTTTGAGGCCTGTCTTATATATTTTTGCTCATAGGGAATGTGTAGTCCATCCACTTAATGGTCCTTGGATTTATAAGAAGCCCTGCTTAGAAAGAGGGGAGTCGCTTAATAATGACTGGTGTATTCATTTAAAAATGAAGGATATCTCCAAAAAAACATGTTACAAGATTTTGATGCCATTAGCCTAGTCGTTATTATAAAAGATAAACACCTTAAAACTGAAATGGAAAAGTATAAAAAATATTTTTACTCCATGAAGTCAAACTTACTATAAAAGATCAACACTTTAATAAAAAAAAAATAGAACAGTATAAAAAATATTATTACTCCATGAAGTCAAACTTACCATAAAAGATCAACACTTTATTAAAGAAATGGAACAATACAAACCCGATGAAATACGTAATTGTGCATAGGAATTATTCTACGTCAAGCACAAAGTCATAGTGGTCTGCATTGGTGTTTTTTAGGTACAGCGCGTAGGTACTCCTAATAGGGTCAGTGAGTAGAGCTAAACCTTTGCCAACCAGTACGGCATTCCACAAACACGTCTACACTCAACCACAGAGCCGTAGCAAATATTTCCGCGTCCGTCGCCCAGGTTTTTAGCATGCCCACACATGACTCTTTAATGAATTCTGCTGAAGACTTTTTGGCCGTGTACTTAGCAATGCGCGGCTCGCTCTTCATAAAAGTCACAAGTTTACGCCTTACTGCAGGGTGCTGCTTCTCTGAACCTGTCAAATATGGCTGATACTGCGGAAGAAGCAGTTTCCTTCCCCTTGTATAAATTGGATCTCTGAAGACTTTGTGAGTGCCTTAGGACCATTGATGTTGGCATCCAGCTCAGCACTATCTTTTATGGTGATGTTCACCCACTTGCAGGTCTCAATCTTCCATTGCCTCGTCAGCGGGTTGAACACTTCTGGGTCTGAAAAAGTTTAAGGCAATATGAAGTTACATTAACTAGGTAGATGTACGCCAGACCACGTCTCGCGTAACATGCTTCGCGATGTTTCGCGAAACACTGTTACGCTGCACAGTGGTCCAGAATCGCCAAAAACGGGAAATAAATCGTGAAATGAACAGGGCACGTCGCACCTTAAAACCAACTTCATCTAGAGGGTTTTCAAGGGTGCTCTTTTCATTTCTGACAAAATATTTAAGATGCAAGGGGCGGAACCAGTCCAAAAAAGGGGGGTAAAGTTAAAAATTTGCTTAAATTTCACGAAAGTTTGTACTCAGGGGTTTTCAAGAGTGCCAGTGCCCTTTTCATTTCTGATGGAATTTTTAAAATTCAAGGGGTGGAACCAGTCCAAAAAAGGGGGGGGTAAAATTAAAAATTTGCTTAAATTTCACGAATATTTCCCTAGGGAAAAAAATACCTGACCTGGGACTGATGTTAACTGATCGAACCTATCTAAAAGCTGAAATGAACCTGTCCTGGACCTTCATTTTAGCTAACTTTTAACTGAAAGTACCTCACAATTACGCCAAATTATCTGAGTTTGGCGCGCTGTTAGCTGATCAGTAGTCAGCTCTAAATTGGCCAACCCGAGGAGACTTCGCTTTTAACTGAGTTTAGCTGCTTACTTAACTGACTCCAACTGAGTTTAGCTGAAATTATCTGAATCCGCGGCTCAGATACACCCGATGATTGCGCGTAATTAGCTGACGTGGCTGAGTTTTTTGCTGAATTACATTCACCTCACAAAGGATGTACCTGAGGACGAACTGATTGAAACTGACTTTAACTGATAAAGGCTGAGTGTAGCTGAAAATACTTGACACTTTTTTAAGTTTAACTTTTCAGGTATTTTAATTTAAAAATTTTACTTCACAACAAAAAGGTAACCTTACCTCACTCGAAGTATTATCATGGGGGTTATTGCAATTAAATTCCTGAGACCACGAGTCGTGCCCGCTTATAACCACCATATCTTCATTTTCCTGAGATGCCTCAAACGAAGACAGCGAAGACATGACGAGTAAAGTGAAATTACTACAAACACAGGTCATGTGCACTGCAACACCAGCAGCACCAGTGCGAATGATTCTGTGAGTGTGTAGGGTGTGTAGTGTGTCGTGTTTGCGGCGTTTGTGGTTTGTCTTCCCCCCCTCTCCCTTGTGTAAATTTGGCCGATAGAAAAGTACAAAGGCAGTGAATCACTCGAGATGACTCGATTTCGACTCAACAGAACCTTGTGATAGCTGAGTAAGGCTGACTGGAACTGAATTCCACCTGAGAGCGAGCTGATGCAATGCTGTAGGAGAACTGCCAAATAACTGAGGCATAATCAGTTAACATCAGTCAAAGTGTCAGTTAAACGCGAACTGAATGAAATCTGAGTGCGAGCTGAGCTGCAACTGAGCACTTACTGAACGGCAGTCAGGTCCGATCAGCACTCTGACTTTTCGCGCGCTTTGGAAATCAGGGAAGTTCAGTAACAGTCAGCTCAGACTCAGTACACAATTCAGTTTCTTGTCAGCTCACATTCACTTGTGAGTCAAACTGATTAAAGCTGAATCTTGCTGATTTTTAGTAACTGAGCAAAAGCTGACATTAACTGAGTAGCGTCCAGCTATCAACGTTTTAAAACCAAGTAACTTGGCGTCATTGACAGGTAGAAAATTGCATTTCAGGCATCATCAGTAAAAATCAGCTTTTAGATAGGTTCGATCAGTTAACATCAGTCCCAGGTCAGGTATTTTTTTCCCTAGGGTTATACTGAGGGCTTTTCAAGGGTGCTCTTTTCATTTCTGACGGAATTTTTAAAATGCAGATTTCCGTGAAATTCGAGCAAATTTTAACTTAACCCCCTTTTTTGGACTGGTTCCGCCCCTTGCATTTTAAAAATTCTGTCAGAAATGAAAAGAGCACCCTTGAAAACCCCTCAGTATAAATTTTCGTGAAATTTGAGCAAATTTTTAACTTTACCCCCCCTTTTTTGGACTGGTTCCGCCCCTTGAATTTTAAAAATTCCATCAGAAATGAAAAGGGCACTCTTGAAAACCCCTCAGTACAAATTTTCGTTGGTTCCGCCCCTTGCATCTGAAAAATTTTGTCAGAAATGGAAAGAGCACCAGTGAAAACTCTAAAGATGACGTTGGTTTCAAGGTGCGACGTGCCCTGTTCATTTCACGATTTACTTCCCGCTTTTGGCGATTCTGGACTGGGCTCGTCCGACTACGAAATCGCATAACTTTGAGACCGTCTGTACGACGAAAGAGGAAGCTAGAGGAAAATATGCTTACGGCCTCGTAAACTACTCTGCCTTTACAACCAAATAAGAGTGTAAACTCATCAGGCGGTTTCAGGCGATTTTTTAAAACTCAAATTGAAAATAGTCATTTTCACATTTCCCTATGTTATTGCACGCAAGCCTTTCAAAGTGCATAAAAATAAAATAGTTGGACCAATTGAAAAATTTACGACTCTTACAGAAAAAGGAAAGTGTGTTCTTTCGATCGGTCAACACGTTTTGTCAATAAAAGCACGTCGCATAACTCAAAACAAGGCTTTAAACGTGACATAATTTCAAGACTTTGCTGGCACCGAATCCAGGGGTACAAAAAGGCTACTTTTATTGGCAGTTTTCTGACTTAATTATTATGAATTAACGCAAAAGAGGGTCAGGGCGTGATGCACTGACCCTTTCACTACTCAGAAACTCTGTGGTTGGTATCGAAAATAAAAATCGCTTTTTTTATTTATTTCCTACCTCTGGACCACTGTGCGCTGCGACGCGCCTGCGTACATCTACCTAGGCCTGCGGCGCTTTCTGTAAAAATTAGGATGCCAAAATTTCGAAAATTATTTGAACCCTTGTCGTCAAATCGGGGAAGGCCATTAAATTGCACTCGATGTGACCCTTCTACCGATGTACAGTAAGGGTAGTTTGGGATTGTCCGAGGGGTCCCCCACTCTCCAAAAGGGTGTACAAAGAGTTTCGCGAGTATTCGTGAGTATTGGCGAGTAGTGGCGTGTATTCGCGAGTATTCGCGAGTTTTGGCGAGTATCGTGCGAGTATTTCTTGATTTTTTTCGCGAGTATTGGCGAGTATTCGCGTGTAGCTCGCGAGGATTAGCGAGTAACTCGCGAGTAATTTTTTAGTGTACAATGAGTTTTTTTAGTGGGGGACCCCTCGGGATTGTCAGAACTTTTGAGATATGCCCTTGCTGACTTGTTCAAATACGATTCGAGAAAGAAAACAGAGGGCACCGTTGAATAGGGTATTTCGGACAAGCCATGAGGCGGAAGCAGAACTGAGAAGCGGTCGCCAGATCCACCTCTGCCTGTAAACTGCGCATGCGCAGTATGCTCCGCGCCGCTCCGCTCGCCTCCCCCACTTCACCCCGCGTCAGCAGCGGGGAAGGAAGCGACTACGGTACAGTCTCGTTTCCGGTGCGCCGCTTACCCGAAATACCCTATTGCACTCGTGCAGACGGTTCCGGCGATATGCCGGTCTGATGGGCGCAAATCTGATTAATACACCATTTACCGGCATATTGGCGACTTCTTGTCCAAATTCAACGCTCTAACAGCAAAACGGTAAGAGATACGGCTAAACGGACGACATTTCCGCCCAGAGGATCTTAACTTGTCAAAATACCCTGGAAACGACACCCAACATGCAATTTGAAGACTTTTCGCCATTGAGTCACGCTGTAGCGGCTAAACGGTTAGAGATACGGCCGAACGGACGAAATTTTCGTCGGAAGGGTCGCAACTCGTCGAGTTTCCCTCTAGGACACTGTCTAAAAAGAATTTATTTAAAAAATTATTTTTTTCGAAAATGTAAATTAATTTTTAACGGTGTCAATTTTTGAGCTAGAATGCGCATTTACGAACTCGTCCGAGCTATTTATGTAAAGAAGCTACTGTAAAAATGTCAGGTCAATATCTCAACTTGCTCTCGAGTTATCGTGCGTACAGACAGACAAACAGATAGACAGACAGACAGGAGCCAAATCCGATCAGTGAGTAATAGGCTTCGCTATCGCTCAGCCAATTACGATGCCATTATTTCGAAAATTATTTGAACCCTTGTCGTCAAATCGGGGAACGCCATTGGATTGCACTCGAAGGGACCGTTCTGACGATGTACGGGAAAAGGTAGTTTGGGGTGCGTACAGAGAGACAGACAGTCAGACAAACAGATAAACAGACAGGAGCCAAATCCGATCAGTGAAGAAATAGGCTTCGCTATCGCTCAGCCAATAACTGTGGTTGCTGATAGAACGTGGAGAGAAGGTTAGGACAATAATAGATTGCAGCAAAAGAAGGCAAGAGCCAAGGCCCTAGTTTTGTTCTTGTGCAGGCTGCAGGCCCAAAGCGTTGCATCCCGATTCGGCTCATTCGAATGACGTTTTCGTAGTAACCGATGGGTTGAAGTCATTTGCAGCTAGCATTTTTTGTCCTGTACTAACTTAAATTTTCTTGCAGTTCCGAAATTGTTTTGAGATCAAATGATATTTTTCAGAGTGTTAACTTATTCTGTGTTGGTAATCTGTTATTTTATGCCCATTTGAGCTGAAATTGGCCAATTTCATGCAGTACTTGTATGTTCTGCCTCCTGTCAAGTACTTGGAATTCAAAACAACTAAATTATGTTGTTTTCCATTTGTCCCCGTAGTCTACCAATGCGTTAAAGTCCTTTGCAGGTAGCGTTTTCTATTCTGCATAAACTTTAATTTTCCAGCAGTCCAGAAATAGCTTTGATAACTAGGTAGATGTACGCCAGACCACGTCTCGCGTAACAGGCTTCGCGATATCTCGCGAAACACTGTTACGCTGCGACGCGCCTGCGTACATCTACCTAGGCCTGCGGCGCTGTCAGTATGGATAAGGATGCCAAAAAAATACGCTATGAGTAACGAAACGGTGGGCTCCATTAAATTTCACTCGTGCAGACGGTTCCGGCGATATGCTAGTCTGTGATAAGCGGAAATCTGAGAAATACACAACTTTACGTGTATATTAAGAACTTTTTGTCCAAATTAGACGCTGTAGCGGCTTAACGGTGCGACATACGGCCAAACGGATGAAATTTCCGTCCACAGAGTCGCGATTTGTCGAAATACGCCGGAAACGACACCCAACATGCCTTTTGAGGACTTTTCGCCCCGTAAGTCACGCAGTAGCGGCTAAACGGTAAGAGATACGGCAAAACGGACGAAAATTTCACCCGGAGAATCGCAACTCGCCGAGTTACCCCTTAGAACACTGTGAAAAACATATTTATTTTTAAAATTATTTTCTCGAAAATGTAAATTAATTTTTAACGGTGTCAATTTTTGAGCTAGAATGCCCATTTTTGAACTCGACCGAGCTTTTTGGGCAAGGAAGCTACAGTAAAAATTTCAACTCGATATCTCAACTCGTTCTCGAGTTATCGTGCGAACAGACAGACAGACAGACAGACAGACACACACACAGACGGACAGACAGACGGACAACGAACTTTTTTAGCACTCCAGTGGCGTATTAGCACTCCAGTGGCGTAATAGGCTTCGCTTCGCTCAGCCAATGAAAATGAAACAGTAGGGTGAGTCCACCGTAAACGCACCCCCCTGAAAATCATCAGGTCTCAGATTTTGTTCAAACTCGGTAAATGTGTTCGTACGGTGGTCTAAGGGCCCTGTGTACAGGCGTTTTGACCTCACGCGCAGGGCTGCCTACTTGTCGGGGGCCAAAGTTTTCGCGTCATGCAATTTTCGTTAAAATGGCACTGGTGCCAAAGTGGGCCGGCGCCCAGGAGCGGCGCGCCGAGGCCGAACGCGACGCGGCGTCGCCGCCGCCAGCCTTGCCCGGCGCGGAAGGGCCCGGCACGGCACGGCACAGCGCGCAGTTCAAACTTGAGCCCAGGTTTGTCTCCGAAATAATAAAATACTGCGGATGTGAACAAATTGAGAAAAAAACAGAAAACCATTCAGAATCTGATTATTTGAAGGACCCTGTAGGGTAGGGGCCGTCGTCATTTGGCTTTTTTCGATTTCGACATCGTAACAGGACTCAAAAGTTTCGTTTTTTTATGCTGATTCCTCAAATAACTTTGATTTTGCGATCGGACATCATCTTCATTTACCTACCAGCCAATTTGTGCAAAAATGTGCTATTTTTCGCTTTTTTACCGTTTTTTAGCCCTAAAATGGACTTGGGGCTTTCGGAAGGGGTGGTTACCGACCGGGTGGTCTTTACCAACTCTAAAGTCAATAGTTTGAGGCATGGGAAGGTGTGCGATGCCACGCAAATGCGTCCCAGACCTCAAAATTGACGTATTTTAGTTTTTAAAAAGGCGCTTTTTCTGCGTTGTTTTGTCGTTTAACGGCATCTGTGATAGCCTACACACTCGATGACGCGAGTGAAGGTGGCCCAGTAGTGTGCCGGACTCGAGCCAACCGAGCCCTGGCACCGCGGGGAGCCTAGGAAGGCAGGAAGAGGGGTGCGGTAGGCGGTGGCGTACTGCTCTTCACTGTGAAAAATATGTCTGTAAAATTACGACTTTTTTCGTAATTTGTGACTTACAAAATGGCGTTGTAAATTTACAATCGAAATCGTAATTTTACGAACGCTTATTTGTGCTCGTTTAAGAATTACAAGTCGATGCCAAGTGTCCTTAAAATTTTGTAATTTTACAATTTGATATCGTAACTTTACGACATTTCTCATGGAAAACTCTTACGAATATTTCTCACAGTGTTTCACCCAAAATCTGGCGTGGCGTGACCCGGCGTGGCGCTGAAATGGTGCCAACGGTGAGTTCGTGTGCTCAAAATGTTCGATTTGGTGTAAAAACACATATGTCACAGTTTGGGGGTCGTGCGACAAGCCGCGCCCGTGCCTGAGGGGCCTAAGTAGGGCCTAAGAACGCACTAAATGAACTCCAGAAAAAAGTATCAAATGTAGCGTGCCCTTTGGGCAAAAATTTTGTCGGTTTTGCTCTATTTTCAACCGTTTTCCGGATACTGGCTGATTTGGTCCTGAAAGTGTAAGAAATACTCTACAATTTACAAAATTTGCTCGTGTGGCCACAATTTTTAAGATATTTGGACGTTTCCAAGCTTATATTAATCTTCAGGACAAGTCCTTTCGTTTAAACTTTGTCCCATGCCAATCACAGATACCCTTAAACGCCAAAACAACGCAGAAAAAGCGCCTTTTCTAAAACTAAAATACGTCAATTTTGAGGTCTGGGACGCATGTGCGTGGCCCCGCATACCTTCCCATGCCTCAAATTATTGACTTTAGAGTAATTGAAGACCAACCGGTCGGTAACCGCCCCTTCCGAAAGCCCCAAGTCCATTTTAGGGCTAAAAAACGGTAAAAGAGCGAAAAATAGTACATTTTTGCAAATTGGCTGGTAGGTAAATGAAGATGATGTCCGATCGCAAAATCAAAGTTATTTGAGGAATCAGCATAAAAAAACGAAACTTTTGAGTCCTGTTACGATGTCGAAATCGAAAAAAGCCAAATGACGACGGCCCCTACTGTAGGGTTGCCTTGGTGGCAAGCCGCTTAATTGTCCCCCCTATACCGTCACACGGCCCCTTGCCGTGTGAGGTAGCATAAAAATGCCACTCGGCAGGCACACCAAAGTCCCGTACATGGTGGGGCAAATTACAAAAATTAAATCTATTTTTAAAATGCTGTGCAGCACCATCAGTAAAATAATACACCTTTTTAGGCTCCAAACCAAAATCAGTCCTCAGGGTTTCAAACAATACTTTATGGTGGGGGAAAACCGCGGTAGTGTCGTGTTTAACGACCCCCTCCGCAATCACAGCAATAGACTTGTGTTTTAATTTTTCACATTCTCTATAATAAGCTACCATTGTGTAAATGGAGGCTTGGTCCCCGGTCCAGTGCTGTGACTGCACGGTATCCTGAATAACTATTGAATAGTTTTCCGCAAAATCACATTGCACAAGAAATTCCCCTTCCTTTAAATTTTCTTTTAAGAACGCAATGTATTTTGCCTGCTGATCTGCAATGAAACAATGTGTTTTTAGCACATGAATTTTCTCGCAGAACAATTCAACAAACTCGTCCACTTCCTTGACTAAAGTATTCAAAGTGCACCGGTCAGTGCTGCCAGACTCGAGGTGCATGAATCCGCCGCTAGAGGGCGGTCGATCCGCACCAATCCGCAGCCTTCTCATTCCGCGGGAATCCGCAGGATTTTTGAACTTTCCGCACGATTTTCCGCACAAATTCCGGGAAAGGTTAAAAATAAATTAAAAATAGACAATTTCAACGAAACTAGAACGTTTACTGACTATATCAGTAGACTTGTTTTCAGTAATGGCAAATATAGAGTAAGATATAAAATGGCACAGGGCAACGACTAGGAATTACAGGAATCATACACTAGGTAGATGTACGCCAGACCACGTCTCGCGTAACAGGCTTCGCGATATCTCGCGAAAAACTGTTACGCTGCGACCCGCCTGCGTACATCTACCTAGGCCTGCGGCGCTGTCAGCATAGATTAGGATGCCCTAAAATATACGCTTTGAGTAACGAAACAGTGGGCGCAATGAAATTTCACCCGTGCAGACGGTTCCGGCGATATGCTAGTCTGTGATAAGCGAAAATCTAAGAAATACACCACTCTAAGCGTACATTAGGACTTTTTGTCGATATTTGACGCTGCAGCGGCTTAACGGTGCGAGATACGGCCAAACGGACGAAATTTCCGCCCAGAGGGTCGCAACTCGTCGAAATATCTCGGAAACGACACCCAACATGCAGTTTTTCTTCCTTTAGTCACGCAGTAGCGGCTAAACGGTAAGAGATACGGTCAAACGGACAAAATTTTCGCCCAAAGGGTCCCAACTCGCCGAGTTACCCCTAAGGACACTGAAAAAAAATATTTATTTTAAAAATTATTTTTTCGAAAATGAAAATTATTTTTTAACGGTGTCAATTTTTGAGCTGGAATGCTCATTTTCGAACTCGACCGAGCTTTTTGGGCAAGGAAGCTACAGTAAAAATTTCAACTCGATATCTCAACTTGTTCTCGAGTTATCGTGCGGACAGACAGACAAACAGACAGACAGACAAACAGACAGACAGGATCCAAATCCGATCAGTGAAGTAATAGGCTTCGCTATCGCTCAGCCAATGAAATTATGAAATTATAGCATCAACCTCAGCTAGTAGATTGTTGGTAGAGAGAGCAATGCAGAGGGGAGGATCGCAGCGAAAACAAGTGACTTTTGCAATGCATGCAACCCAGCGACTCCAAAATCCACCAGAATTAAAAATGTTACCGCTAATCACTGATTTTCGCACAAATCCGCGTCTACCAGTCTTTAATCCGCAGAAAATGCGGATTTCCGCAATCGTATAATTTAATCCGCGACGAGACATGCTCAATCCGCAGAAATTGCGGAAAACCGCGGTATCTGGCAGCACTGCACCGGTCGGAACCCGAACCACACCACTGTTGAAATTCAACATCGTCCTCCCCGAGAACTTCGAGAAGAAGGGTGGCAAGGGGCCCCGTCCCAGGACACTTCGCACACGTGGAGGTTTTTCCGGCGACAGTTGATGCAAGGAAACAGTCAGGTGATGGATTTTCACACACTAGACGATTGATACAGTCTTTGTAGGTCGTGAGTGGTGAGTCACTGTCCTTCGATTTTTGTGCAATTTTGGCGCCGTCGAACATTAGTTTCACATTTTGGTGGTATTGGCAGACACAGACGCTGTGTGTGCCACTTGCACCCGCCAAAATGCATTGCTTAGGCCGTAGAGCGGCGAATTTTGAAAAGCCTATTCACTGGAAATGCGAGAGTGATATGTCTGATTCAAAAAGAGCGAGATTTTTTGTTGTTGCCCCATTTAAGTGAGACTTTAGAAACCTCGCTCTTATTGAGAAAGAATCTGCAACATGACTCAAATTGAGTAAGATTAGGGATAAAAATCCTCACTTTAAACAGGCGAGGTTTCCCAATCCTCGCTCAAACAGGGCGAGATTTTTTAATTTATTGCTCTAATCAACACTGTTTAAAAAAACGGTCGTAAATTAACAGCAAATTCGTTGTTAATTTTTATAGCGACAAGTGTTGTTGTACAACAACCTAACCTGTAAGGCAACAACAATGTTGTCAAGTAACAACAAAAGTTGTCCACCAACAACAAAAAGGGCCCAGTAACATTAAACAAAGGTTGTTCAGTTACAACAAAAGTTGTTCAGCTACAACAAAAGCTGTTCAGTAACAACCCGGGTGGAAGGATCCACAGTATGACTGCAGTTTTAAGTGCAGTGGTAAAACTGCAGTTGCTAAACTGTATTCTTTCTATTGAGAAATGTTAGATATAACTTCATTCATGATGTAGAGATTTCTTTTGAAGTTTGCATATTACTTTAAACATAGTTTTTCTGCAGTTATTTTTAGTAGTCTAGAAGTGCAGTTTAGTACTTTTGTTTTGAGTTAGTTATAAGTATACCCTTGCCTTATAATAGGAAATACTGTGTAAAGAACTTCTCAATATTCAGTCTGTCTTTATTCAGAATCCTGTTTACAGTAAGTAAAATGTTGACTTTTTGACTGACTGTCTCCATATAGTGTGTTCTTACTGCGTGTACAAGGTTATACTGCTTCAGAACTGTAGATTGTGATTTCTATCATTAAGTCCAAAAAACTACGATCATTGCAGTATGATTGTATATGGCGATAATGCGACTATTGTCTCTTGACAGGCGTGACAAGTAGCGTGTATATTTAAAATTTAGTCGGTCAGTTTCGTAAGTCCGCGGGCCTTATTGCTTTTGAGAATTTGGGCGGATTTACCATTGTATTTACCATGCATTGTAGTAATTGACGCGATCTCACATACCGCACGATCCTTATTTCGCTAGGCGAACAACTGTATGTGCGACAGTACAGAGAAATTGTAGTAACTAATACTTTGTACATATCTTACGTAGGTCTATGCGTTCATGCATAGCTTACGTCTTAAAAATTTATTTACGAATTCTTACATGACTATGCAAAATTTGTAGAAATACGTATTGTATGTAAATAAGAATTGTTTTACGTAAGCACAAAAACCTACATAGGTATGTTGAAAAAGAACATAAGAAATAAGTGTGTAGTTATCATGATTAAAAAAACTACAGTTTAACTGTACTGTGTGCTTCACACAGTCGGGTAGCTGGGTGCGGCATATGATCGGGTCCCGGCCCGTAGATCTCTATCGGGGCGCGGTGGCTCAGAGGTAACGTGCTCATCTCCGAGTCCAAAGGTCGGAGGTTCAACTCTCAGCGGTCGCAGAAAAAGGTATCAAATATAACATTAGGTACGAGAAGGGAAAGAGGGAGCAAGGGGGAATCAGAGGAAGTGATAAGAAAGAAAAAAAGAGAGAAGATTGATTTTTGAACACAGTATAAGATGAAGTAGGTTTCAATTCTATAATTAAAAGTTAGTAAAACTGTAAACAGAATTGCAATGATACTGAAGTAAAACTATAAAAGAACTGTACATAAAGTGCCAAAAAGTGCCCTAAAAACTGACAGAAAACTACAGTTGTCTCAAATAACTGGTAGATTTACTATAGTTTATACTGCAGTTTATTTTACGTCAGACCGCAGTTTATTCTAAGTTAGACTGCAGCTAAAAGTCTTTCGAAAAGTTACTTATCCGATGCAGTTGAAACTACAGATCCTTCCACCCGGGAACAAAAGTTGTTCAGAAACAGCAAAAGTTGTTCTGGAACAACAAAAAAAGTTTTCCAGAAACAATAATTTTTTTCTTTTCAATTCACAACAGACATTGCTGTTTTGAAACAACTTGTGTTGTTCTCGAACAACCTGGCTGTTCTCGAACAACATGCATGTTGGCCAACAACACGGTCATCACGAAAAGAGTTGTTTCTGAACAGCTATTTTTAACAGGGAAGCGAGAAAACCACACCTCGCTCTCATAGAGAGACCCGTGTGAGTCTGAAACGCGCGCTGTCGTCAATTACTCGTACTTTCATCGTCACTCAAAAATGACCACGCGCAGAGCAGCAAAAGAGCATGCATCGACCGAATTCAGGCGACAGAAAGACGACTGAACGACGATTCGGACCGTCTTTCTGCCGTCTGAGATCGCTCGTTTTGTCGACTTGTCGTCGTCTTTCCGTGGTCTCGGATTTGCCAGAATCCGAGACGACGCCAACACCGCACAGAGACCACAGGAAGACGAGGAAAAAGCGCCGAGGGAGGGGAGTCCAAAAAGCTATAAGATCGCTCCGGCGGGAGACGAACAACGAACCTGGTGCCTACGGAGCCAGGTCGCTGCCCGCTTGGCCAGAGCGAACACACAGAGGTGGTGAGGCCAGGCGCGGCTCCAGGATTTCGTGAAGGAGGGGGTAATTTCGTAAATCCCCCCCTCCCCCCACAAAAAAAAAAGTTTTAAAAATATTTTCATTAAAAATTTTAATAAAAAAATGTGTATTTAGGCAAATTAGGCAAATTTTACAGTACAAATTCCAATTTTCTGTTTGATTTTGCAAATCTGTCGATAACATTTTCTACGTTGCACTCTATATCACGGTGAATATGGAGCCGAGACGGCAGCCGCGCCCGAGCGCCCGAGCTGAAGCCGCTCGCTGCAACGCCCCATCCCGCCTCCCCCGCGGCCCACTGGCACCGAAGTATGTGTCCACCATAAACGCAACATCTTTATACTACGTGCGATCGAGTAAGGTTTAAAAGGTTTAACGACGGCGCCTTGCGGGCGCCGGATCCAAGGGGGAGGGGGGGGGGGAATTACCCCCATTACCCCCCCCTGGAGCCGCGCCTGGGTGAGGCGCGCTTGGACCACACTCCCCGATGTCTCCTGCTACACCGAGGTAGCGGGAACATTAAAACCGACAGTCAAATATATGCAGCAGATGCATCGGTATCACTACTCTCAGGAGGCGGAGACCATGTGATCGGCTAAATGTTGTGTTTATTACATCATAAATTATAATATTTTTTTTCAATATTTTTAATATTATAAACATAGATTGGTCCTTGAAAGTTTCTCAACATCGATAGTGATTAGATAAATACAACAGTCGTTAAGTTACAAGAACATAATTTTATCGTTAAGTTTTATAGAAGTTTCTATTCAAACCCAAAACATAAGCAGATCTCAAATTAAATTGTTGCCCATTCTACCACCAAATGTGTCATATTCCATGATGAACAGGTTTTGCAGTCAACTGATGTGGGCACGATGCCTTTCGTAACAAATTTCCTCTTTAGATGTACATTCAATATTCCACAGAACGTGTGTTTACATGGGGACTTTTCTAATAAAGACATTTAAGGCGTCAATATATGAACTATTTAATGTAGTACTTATCCAGTTATAATAATACAATAATGTATCTTGCATCTAAAAGGTTGATATAGGAGAATGTGCTGTGCTTAATTCATTGATTATCTTGTAAAACAGTGAGCAGCTCGGGATACATTTTATATTATCACTGTAACCAACCTGGAATAATTTTTTAGGAAGATTACCCACCTGCACCTTGCAAGATAGGGATTTATCGCCAAGCTCATCATCAAAGACAAGGTCCTTGGTTGGAAAGTAATCAACTCCATCGCACATTTCATTGCTGGTAGACCAATAAGACAAGACAACTGATTTAAGATAAATTTACAGTACAGACATTGTTTAATAAAAGGCTATATGAACACTTTACCTCTATTACAGTTGAATTAGCAACTGGTTGGATCCTACTAATCTGGAACGACTCTGAGTCCATAGAAATGTCCTAATTATAAAGAAAAATAAAAAAAACAGTCAGATCCGAGACAAAACTATAAGGCTACTTCGTGCCTAAAAAACTAACTAGAAGTTCTTGCATTAAATCTTTGAGAAGACAAACCGAGAATGCTTACCTTACAGGCTGGTAAAAATACATTTTGTGATACTGATTTCTTGAAAGGACTCAGTTTCTCCATTTCGCAGGATACATCGGTGTGTGGTGTTCTTGTTTCGTCAGGGCAAATAGCAAGTTCCAACTTAAGGGAGTGCTTCAGGTACATCGGCTGCTTGGAACAACTGCATATTGCCTCTGCTGTTTCAACTTTATTGAACTGTAAATGGTGCAGAGCGTATTAAGTTACCACCACTACCTTCTGTCGTTATGTCATTATGTAAATAATGATTGAATAGAGAGACATGGAACACTGCATAATTTACCTCAACAAATAGAACACACTCATCTTTTGAGTGATTAAAGATATTCAATATTGAAACTTTACTGCCCGTGTCAATGTTCCCCCTAAATCTAAATTTCTCTATTTGTCTTTTAAAAGTTGACTGAATGAAAAGGAAAACAGTAAAAAACAGTAAACTCTTTGGCTACACGTGTGCGGCCATTTTGGCTACTACTTTAATGCATACCGGTGATACCAGTATATCCTCAATTCGTTCAAGCAATAACTATAACTATAATCGTCTTCACTTACAGAGTCCATCCTCCGACCCCCTCTTCACCAATAAATGGTGGTGCCATGGTCGATTAGTATTTAGTATGCTTAATGGATTGAATGAAACGAGGACGTCCACCTGCGGACCTGCGTGCATGCACCTTTCGTCAGTCGTCAGGCCTCACTAGGAGCTAACTACCCTTCGTGCCAGCACGGGTCTATGTAGTGGTTCTGCGCGGCGAAGTTGAGGGGGGCAGTGCCATGCTGCACGAGCGAGGTGAGGTAGGAGACAGTGCCACTGGACACTGTTCCCACTGTACCGCCTTCGCATCGCCGACCCTATCACTTTCCATTCCTCATTTGTCATCCGGATATTCCACAATTTCTACATTGTTAAGAGCGTGATTGCAATCGCATCGTCTCCCAATTCATAATAAACTAGGAGTACGTGCGGCAGGCACGTAGTTGCTGAGCGAAGTGAGTGTTAAAACAAAAAGACGGTTTCAACCCTTCCGCCGTGTAGATAGGCAACCTACATAGTGCCCATCGGCATTGAGTAATTGAGATTTCGGAGGGGAGGGGGGGGGGGTAAGGAGTATAGGGGCAGGAGAGGTGGTGGAGGGACAACAGGCGCCAACAATCACTGTTCGTACTCAACCGAGAGGGGAGCATCCCCTCTCAGATATCCTGATGTAGGAAGTCCCGGACACCCAAAGTGCGGTTGTCCTGTGCGTTGACTTCGTGCCCCTCCTGTAACCGACGGGGGGAGGGCGCCATAGACGCGGGACGGTGCCACCTGAGGCTCATGCGATTCAGGTCGCTCCTGCGCCCGCCTGTTCCCCACCCATAGGGCTACCCATGGCCAACAGGGCTTCCAACGGCGGCACCGGCATCACCGCGAAAATCTCGAGAATGATGCTCCGGCCGAGCGGCGCTCATTCGAATCGAGTGCCACTGAATCTTTCTAGCGACGTGTTTCATTCATGTAACGGGTTGAAATAAACAGCTGGCTACTAGCAACATTCTTCTGAATCGTAGCCTTTTATTCGCGCGGTCCACATGAATTCAACACGTCGCTAGAAAAAATTCAGTGTCGAGAGCGGCGGGGCCGCCGTGGCGAGCCGCGCCAGTCCGGGCGGCAGCTGCGGCGCCCTCCCGCGCTCGATTCGAATGAGCGCCGCTTGGCCGGAGCAACATCCTCGAGATTTTCGCGGTGATGCCGGTGGCGCCGGTGGAATCCCTGTTGGCCATGGGTAGCCGTATGGGTGAGGAACAGGCGTGCGCAGGAGCGACCCGAATCGCATAAGCCGTCTTGACGAAATTTCGCGAAATCTGTTTTAGCGCACTTGTAAATGTTTTGAGCAGTGTACTCGCGGGGTGTCGGGACGCGGCGGATTCGACGTGCGAAATAGAAAGGAGACCCCTTGGGGTTCACGGAGAGCCCGGAGTCGCGGTCCCCGGCCGCACTGTTCGCGAGCACCGAGGCCGCAAAGGTAGAGGTCCGCGCGAGGTGCCGAATGGAGCCGCTCGGCCGCGGACAGAAAATCGCCGTGCGCACCGGGTTAGAGTTGTCGCAGCGCGCTCAAACTTTGCAGGCCGACGTTTCTGGACATTATCAAAAAAAAGGCCACGTTCTGAAAAACGTTATTTTTTTGATGCGGCCTACTTTACATATGTATTTTCATCTACTTTTTGAAAATTGAAAGTACTGCCATCCGCAGACTCTCCTGTCAACTCAGAAACGGGAGCCACATCTGCAGGTGGTGTCACAGAAGATTCCAGCTACAGGGCACAGTAGAAGTAATAAAGAAGAACTGCTGTGACCCCCTGTATTACAATTTCAAAATTAAAAAATTAAAAGTTCTTGAACTGACCAACTGATTTCTATGAGATAAGTTCTTATTCAACTTTTCAGTCCAACCTTCAATGGTTTTGCTATGCTTCGACGCCTCCTTCCTGGAGTATAGACCACCAGGCAAACGGGTTAAAGTTTTTCTTAGACCAAAGTTCCTTGTCACTTTTTTCTTCACTATGGGTTCAGAAACCAAAACATCAGTCTCATCGTCGTTCTCCTCTGTCTCTGCATGCTTTCTCTTCGTATTTTTTCTAAAGTCAGTGGGATAGTTGAACTCATCAATTCTCATTGCACTATCAACAACCAAATTCTTTAGAAGGGGCAGGACGCATGTTGGTCTTTTCACCACAGACATCTTCCTTTTCTTGTTTGGTCCTGAGTTCTGCAGTTGAATTTGTTTGGGGATTTTCTTTTCCAGGTATTTCAGGGCATTGCAAATATCTGGACCAGAGGGGATAATGCGGTAGATAGTATCTAGGTATGTAAAGAATGAACTTGTTGAGGTAGAAAGGGCTTACAGCATCTTCAGGCACACCTTCTTGAATTAAAACTTTGTCCATAGCCTCCTTGAAAGTGGAATAAAATGGTGACTGCTTGTTAGTGCCGTTTATAGATGCACATGCTCTGTCTTTTTGGTACACTGATGAACAATTCTTTCTGTTTATCATGTTCACCATCATTTTCATGGTCAAATCAGATTTAGAGACTCCAAACTTGGAAATATAGCAGTGTTAAAACCAGAAGAAACCAAAAGAACTAAGTTAATATTACTGAATCATTCAATAATTCTTACTTTTTACACAGGTTGAGCAAGGCATCATTGACAGATTGTGTATATTTTGGGGAGTTGAACACCACCACTGTAAGCTCAAGTATTTCAATTGCATTATTGGTACTTATGGTTCGTGCCAACTCTGCCATCACAAAGTTTGCACATTTCCTAGCTGTGGAAGATTTGTTCTGGCTTATAGGAATGTACTTGCGCACTTTTCTTTTGATGGCATTAATTTTATGGGCATAGCACCATAGGATTAGGACAAATCTGATCCGATGAACCCAGATCTTTTGGCCTGAAGGCAGGCATACAAATAATCATATAAGTCCATACTATTAAATACTTGAAGTAAAGAGTTCTTTAGTGCCCAACTCATGTCAATGACTACACCTTTAAAGGGCAGCGCATCAGAAGAGTACAATGTTTTAATTCTCTGACAAAATAGGGAAAGACAAAATAATATGCTATATGTGTGGTGATTGTTTAAGACAAACTCAGAGAAAGGGATAGGAGGAGTCTCTCCCACTTTCACAGCTAGTATATAATTTAACACAGCAGGGGACTCAAGATCCCATGGTGGTTTCATAACCAGCTTCCCTGCAGGAAAGAAAGAAAAACAATGAAAATTCAGCATAAAAGAATAAACTTACGATAGCAATATTAAAGTTACCCGATGAATCCAAATTTTAGGTCAGAGTTTTGTCTTGTTTATACATTTGTTGTTGGTGGTGTGCCATTTTGTCACTGCACAACGCAAATGAGACAGGCGTCTCGCTTAGGAGAAACACCGTGTTGTCTCCAAATTGGCTATTAATTTTAGCTTCTTGCAGCCTCAGGTCTTGAAAGACTTGTTTGTTGTTGTTGTTGTTGTTGTTGTTCTCAAAATTCATTTGACTGGCCATTTTTCGGAAAGCAGTACTGGCTGGTACATGGTCAAAACTACCAGCATCCAAGGTGCTTTTGTTGGTCGACAACTTTTTCTGAAGCAGGTCTCTCTTTACTTCTATGCAAGGCTTTCCATTACTTGTTATATTTTGAAGCAGTTTTCTCTCCCGGCCGCTGATGTTTGCACGCACAGGGTTGGCTCTGGAGGCACTGTTATGAGTACTAAAAACTCCAGCTATAGAGAGTTGCTAATGAATGAAGGTCTCAATGATACTGATGAAGTCATCTACACAAATAGTGCCACTTTAAGTGGAGAAGAGTACCGTCCTGGTCTGTTTGTTTGCCTTCCTGGTGCCCCTTCAACTGATATTGACTTTGCTCTGATAAATAGTGTTATTATAGTGCAGAAAGAGGTGTTCCTTGTCTTGACCCCCTGGAGAAATGAAGGCCTGAGTCCAAGGCTCAACGCCTACCACATCATGCCAGATGATGGGCCTGTGGTTCTCCTCAGGCCTAAATTTTTAAGACACTTCCGATGTATTGCTCCCTGGACTGCACAGAACAGTGAAGAAGTATATCTGTCCTTGAGAACTGTACTTGTATAGTTCTGAAAATACAGTTTTAGTAATTCTTGATAATCTAGTACAGTTATCTTAGCTAGTGTGGAATTATCAAATGCTATTTAATTTGAGTTTAGTGCTTCTTGCCTTGTACTTCTGTCTCGCTGTTTTCCCAAGAAACACGGATTGGTAACGGTGACGTCACTGTGCCATCACGCAGTAGTCACTGGGCAATAGATCATTAAAATGACCTTAATATGCTCGAAAATTTGACCTCGATAAGACGTCATTTTGACGTCACTGTGACTTGTTAAAAATGACTTCAATGAAGCCAATGCACTAGTGAGATGGTAGTGGTACACATCAAAAAGCCGAAAATTTAGAAAATAACAAAACAGTAATAGGGTTTGAAAATGATTAATTTAGACATAAATTATTATTTTTGGCAGACAGTGGTAACTTACTGATTGGTTAAAATAATATGAGAATAAAGTTTACAAAAAATTTACAATTAAGTCAGAGAACCCTATATTTTTTGGAGAATTATTGCTTGATAATTCAGCCGGCTGCTGGAAGCTGGTGTTGAGCCACCTTTTGATGGCACGGTGAGCCCTGGCAAAGTCGTCATCTAGGAACTCCTTCAGTATGGCACCTATAAAAGCAGAAAATAAGTAGAAAATGAATCAAATAAGATACACTTGCTGGAAATGAGTTGGAGTGTGACTTGTCAATAGATTTACTGACTCAATTTATTCAAGCAATGGTAAGAGTTGTTATGAAAGGTATATTGAAGAGAAGATTAAGTAAACATTTTAAGCGAGCCTTTGCTTCCATTGCTCTGCGAGCCAAATTAGTTCCTGATAATGCTAAGTCTTAGTGTGAATGAACGGGAAAGCTGCAATTGTTCATACTGTCCCTACCTTATGCTGTTATTAGAGTTTACCAAGAATATCTCATGCAATTATTTTATTTTTGTATGTTACCTATAGTCATAGGAAGTCAGAGAGAAAAATTAAATAGGTTGTTACATAAATACAATAGAATTTTTTTTCTTTTTTCCAATAATTACATATCAATTTTTTCTAATTAACCAGTATCAACTTTGAGTTTTCCGTAATCATAATTATTTCAAATACAGTTGTTGCCCAGGAAGAGAAAAATTTAGTGCCTCAGAGATATACTTAAATCTAGAAAAAAGTTTACATATCAAATGAGCTTAATATTACATGCAACTATTCTAAAAGTGAAGATTAAGTTTTATTACTTCTTGCTAGGTCGTGGCCTCTAAGGCAAAGGCTCTTGAACCCATTTCATTTGCTTACTGCTGCTTTCCACATTACTTTCCCTGTTCCTGACACCCATATCTCTTGACAGAGCAGAGGCAATTTGCTGAGCACCAAATTGTGCTGAATTAGGATTGTTACTGCCACCTCGAGCCTGCCTCTGCACACTGAAGTGCTGTTCTAACGGATCCTGAGAAAACACTCTAGCACAAATGAAGCTGGGTGGTTGAGACAGGCTAAATAGGAGGCGAATTGCCCCAGCAATAGCTCTAATACATCTGTGAATGCCAAGTATAGTTTGCCAAGACACCTTCTTCGTCTCCTTTTCTTTTTCTGTTAATGGTTTTCCTCCAACTATCATACGATCAACTTGTTCTGACTACTAAGTAAGATATTCTAAAAAGGGCTTCTCTAAGCGAGCATCGTTAAAGTCATTTTCATGGCCAGGCAAAGGTGCACCTAGCCATGCAAATCTACTATCATTATCTGTGTAAGGAGCTAAATTATCATTTCTTATTCTAATATGATGGCCACTATATGCACCATTTAAACAGGCAAATAATTTATTTACATATCTTATGAAGCGAACTGTTTCTTCTGTGTCAGGCCAACCTTGTTCTTCAATGAGAGAAGCAACAGTATCACTCATTACTACAGCAGCATTTTTCACCCTCATACATGAATATGAGTCAGGAAAAACATTCTGTGCATTTAGTATGAATGCTTTACGGAAAGTGTCATCCTTAAATTTCATATTTCATCATGAATATGAGTCAGGAAAAACATTCTGTGCATTTAGTATGAATGCTTTACGGAAAGTGTCATCCTTAAATTTCATATTGGGGGGGCATACGCGCGGAACGTACCAATTTACGAAACTGCTACAGTCGCTCCATCGAGCTGGTGCACCTTTTATAACGTTCTATAATTTCATGGGAAATGTTCCCACCATGGGGTGTCTTGACACCGTGCCAGAAAATAAAACTTTCGTGGGAACTGCTACCCCCATGGTGTTTCCTTTTGCATGGGACTTGAAAATCCCATGGGGTTTTGATAGAGTTTTGGCCTGGGATGGGCAAGGCATGGCATACCATTACTAATATCAAAAATTTCTAATTTCCAGAATTAAAAAAGAAGAAAGAAAGGGAATGTGGGGAAGAAGAGGATGATATCTCACAGCAGTCAGGGTCCACCCCCACTCCACCATCAGGAAATAATCAGCTGAGCGAAGCGAAGACCAAGTTGCAGAGGGACCAAGGCGCTCTCTCGGTCGTGAGTCTGTCTGTCCGTGTTCTCATACGCTCGATGGACTCCGAAATGGCTGCACCAAGGACCATAAGCGTGTTTGCCAAAACATTGTCAATGTGTGGGACAGTTATAAACGCCAAAACATTATGGATTTTCTTAGTTTGAATTATTCGATAGTTTAATCAAAAACTACACTCTTGGGATGTTGGCAACGTAAAGACTGTCTAGAAGTGGAGCGGTAGCGCTACCTAGCGGGAGTGCGCGAACTACAGCACGTCAGATTCTGCCGCGCCCGGCGTCCGACTCTGTTGTTTACTACATCGAAACTAAAAATTTAATTGTCAGTTGGATGAAAAATGTGGTCTAAAGTAGTATTCAGAGAGGTAGACGATGCTACACGAAGTTTCAAGTGTTGCCATTGTACGGAAGTGTGTGGAACAAGTGATTTTTTAAATGCTTACGTCTGTGGGGTGGGGTAGTGCCTCAAGTTGTTGTCCACATTCCTTTGATAATGTTGGATTTGTGAAATGAACGCCATGGATCACCAAGTTGACAACCAGTGTCATTGCAACTTCTCTGGACTTATTGTTTTGGTGAGTGACATAACCTAACAACACAAGCAAGTTGTTTACAATGACTATGATACTGTTAGGGAGAGAGCAGGGTATGGCACTATCTGTGAAATTATTTATTTGTGTGTGGTTGAACTTTCTTTTGCGCCTTTGCTTGGTTACAAAGTATTGGATTTTTTATTAAGCCGCCCCAAGTTACCAGCCAAACCTGCTCCCCAAAGTGCCGGTATTCATGCCTTACAAGATTAGAAGAAGTGCGTATGAACATGTATGAAAGACTCAGGCTCAAAGACTTTTTCTGCGTTGAAATAGTTTTACATTGTTTTACATTGTTCATAGTACACTAAAAATAATGTATACATTATACAAAGTTCACTTTAAATAACTTATACATTACCATGTACACTTTGATAAATCCATACATGCACATGTATACATTTTGAAGAGTGCAAATGGCATATAAAGTTATGGCCTAAGTGTATTCTATTCACAGTATACATGAGTATGTATACATTTGTAAATCCATAAATGGGATATGCACATCTATAAATGTATACATGGTATGTATGGTTTATTTAAAATGTACAATGTTTACATTTCAACTGACCGAGCATTCCACTAAATAGGGTACATCGAAGTGTGGTGTTAGTATTTAACTCTTATAACCTTTGAAACTAACAAGAAAAAGAGAATAGTTGGGATATTATTCAGGTAAATTTGATAGCACTGTGTTCCAAACCTATGCTTTTATTTCCAGTGATATGATTTCTGATCGAGCTGTCTAATGTGCAAAACCAAACATACACCTTGATCCGTTTTTGTAATGACGGTGGATGAGAGAAAAGGTGTCCTACACAGGTATTGACACATAATAAGTCTGTTTTTAAAAATTATGTCTTTAGAGATTTGACGCCTACAAATATTAGGGATGGTACTGTGAATATAGGATAGGCTGAGGGTGTTGACACTAAATCAGTCTTTATAAAACATTAAAATATCATTAAAATAAAATCATACAATCATCAAAATGCTACAGAAGTTATAAAGTAATTCAATTCCGTCCCAGATTGCTAATTTTCATTCTAAAATGGATTCGCCTTATTGCTTTTAAAGGTCCGGAGTCTTTGTAAATGTCTAGATTGTATTTAAAGTTACTGACCTCGGTATCAATATTCATTAACATGTCTATTATCAAATTTAAGTGACCAAATGTTTGCCTCACAAAAAAAAAAAAAAAAAAAAAAAAAAAAAATTATTGAAAAAAGATTAGTTTAAAGAGACTTGATCCCCTACAAATACAAGGGGACGTTATGTGGGTGGGATTAAGGAAAGAAACGTTATTTGGAATGTAATGGTTATACTGAGAGTGTTCCACTTTATCAGTCTTTCTACAACATTAAAATATTAATAGAATAGAGTCATTTCATCATTAAAATTCCATAGTAGTTTTCTCGCTGCTTGTTTTTATCAGAAACAGTTAAAATTTATTTCAAAATAGATTCGCCTTCCCATTGAACGGTCCCAAGTCTTTTTGAGTGTCTTGATTGAATTTCAAATTACTAGTCTTCATAACATTATGCATTTCTGTGTCATTTTAATTCAACTCTGTTTAGTTTTAATGGACTTCGCTCAGCTACCCCGTGCGAAACTGTAACGCACGGGCGCCTACGTCAACCTGGTACAGCTACAAGACAGGTACAAGCTAGACGTAATGCTCAAAGAGACTGGGATTTTCACATAGACTGGAGTGATATCTACAAGATTAATAAAAGATTAGAAACACAGCTAATGAGTGGAATGAAATTAAAAAAAAAACAGTCAAACTGGAAATAGTGAGAAGACTAGTACGACAAGTAAGGAATCGACTCCCTGGGGCACACAGGTCAGTCTTTAGACAAATTGCCATGGATGTGAAGAAAAAGTACCCTGTTACATTTTCAAGTGAGTTAGCTCATGGCCCAAAGAGAAGCGTGACGTGGATTCAACGTGGATTCCACGTGGATGCGTGGATCTATCGTGGACGTGGATGAATCCACCAAAATTCAACTACTAGTCCCTGTTTCAAAGTATCATCATAATAGAATGTTCGCAAGAAACTCGGTTACTTGAAAATAATGACCAGTAAAAAACTGCTTGGAATGCCGAACTTGCGAGACTACGTTGACAGAACGTGGAATGGACGTTATTTCATCCACCGTGGACCGGTCCACCATATTTCAACTACTTTACTGTTCCACCTGGTTTTCCTGTGCTGTAGACTTTTGTCCATACTTTTCCATGATTTATGAGATAAACGGCGCTTTATGATTTGCTTACATTACATTAGTGGAAATGCGTGGAAATAACGTGGAATCAACGTGTTTTCCCCCACTGTGGACCGATCCACCATACTCAACTATTTACTACTAATAATACTGGTATTTCTGTGCTGGCGACTTTCTACTGCAGTATTCCCTGAGGGTGATTTATGCACTTTTCAAGTTTAATGGGACTAAGTGGAAATAACGTGGAATCCACGTGGTATCCACGATATGCTCAACGTTCAAAGTTCAGACCAAATCTCATTTTGTTTAAATGTTTGCAAACTTTCTTCACCTTATAAAATGTTATTACCGATCCGTCACCAGTAATAGCAGTCGAATTCAGTCGTATATAACGCAACTTTCCCTAAGATCAAGCCAGCGAGCTGTGTGAGTTGACCTTTACAATGGGACCGGCTACTGACGCTCCTCCCCCAGCAGCCGTGTCGTAGGCTAACGGGTATGGTACCAGACTTCCAACTCACAGATTCCGGGTTCAACTCCAGGTGAGGTAAAAAAAATATGAGAAAGATTGTAAGTTATCTACAGTGAGTACAACGTGCAAACGTAAAATAAGTAAAGGAATTATTTTTTCATGATTTCCGACACCAAGGCTCAAAAGCAAGTAAATTTTAAGAAGTGGCGAACACGTGGATTCCACGTTACATCAACGTCGAAAAGTCGTGGAAAAGTGTGACATATTTTCGTGATTTCCACGTGGACGATCCACGTGGAATCCACGTGATTCTTCCACGTGGAAACCACGTTCCATCCACCAAAATTTCTCTTTGGGTGGAAAAATTTCTAAGCACAGCTTGTGCAAGAGAATGCAGGATAGGTTTGACAATGTAAAGCGAAAGAAGAGATCCACAACATTAGAGACCGAGGCTCCAGCAATTAAAGCTGCGTATGGTTGTCAAAAATGGAGGGTCTTTTCTCTTCCCCAGGGAGAGACAGAAGAGAGCTTAAGAGAAATTCAGGAAGATTTAAAAAATCACTTTGAAACAGTCAGGCCAGAAGTTTGGGATGTGGAAATAATAAGTGAATTGATGGCCAAAACATTCTGTAATCAGAGGCATGATATTAATGAGCAGGCCAAACTCATAGAAAAGGCAAGGAAAGAGAGCAGAAGAAGGAAAGCAACAGAAGAGTTGGAAACTGTACTTACCAATACAGAGGAGCTGAGGAACAAATGGCCATTCTTATTTCAGCCGAGGGGCAAGTTGGAACATTTTTCTGTGTTGACTGGGGTAGATGCAACTAAAGTGACAACTGCCTACGTGCACTCCGAAGAAATTAAGAAAATGATAAAATCTTTATTCAAAACTGGTGACAAGGAGTCACATACTTTTCAAAGAATCAAGAGAAGGTTCAAACATTCCGAACTGGATGATGATGAGACAAGACAGGCAGCCCTCATCTCTCTACTAATTCACCGGTTTAAGGAGTCAAAGAGTGGCTTGTTTTTGATGGTTGATGTAAGTTCTTTACAAAATTTTACATCCTATGTGGTGCTATTATTTGCTGCCTTGTTGTCTACATGCATGCTCTTAATAATTTTGCAGGAAAACGCTCGAGAAGGTGATATTTCTCATTTGATAGAAATACCCAAAACTCCGAGACTGATTATAACAGGTTTGCACTTTTTCCATGAACAACCTATTAAATCCTAACAAATTTTTAATTTCTCTTACTTGAAATAAATTTATTTCCTCCCAGGAAACAACCTATTTGAGCCTCAAAAAACATTTTTGCATGATTTTAGACGGAAGTTTTCTAAAACATTATTTGTCATAATTGACAAATATAGCATGGTTGGCTGCAGCATGTTGAACATCCTTGAAAAGAGATTGAAAGAAGCACTTGATAAAGACAAAGACATGTTTGGTGATGTTTTCATCTATTTGTTTGGTGATATTCAGCAAATTGCTCCAGTTGGAGACAGTGCAGCTTACAGCGACAACCAAGTTTCTGTTGATTATATTGACGGGAAACTACTTTATGAAAATATTGAAGCTGTCATCGTTTTATCAGAAGCTAAAAGACAGAATGATACTAATTTCTTAAAGGTTTTAAGCAATATTAGTACTGGGGATGTAACAATGGCTGACTACAACATACTAAAAGAGAGGTTTACATCATCAGCCACAGCACAAGAAAAGAAAGACTTTCAAGATGCCATAAGATTATTCCCCAAAAGAACAGAAGTTGATGCATACAACCAAGAAGCTTTGGAATCATTGAAGAACCCTACAACAAAGCAACCAATGCCCATTGCCAGAATACCTGCAAATCACAATTGCCCTGATGCAAAGACAGGAACAGAAAATGAAGCAGGTGGACTGAAAAGTACATTGTACTTGTCAAAAGGAGCCAAAATGATGCTGCGAGCAAATCTGTGGACCGAGCAAGGCCTGGTTAATAATGCAATAGGCACAGTTGTTGATATCCTATAGAAAGATGGACATAACCCACCTAATGATGCCCCAACTGCGTTAGTTTGCAAGTTTGACTCATACAAAGGCCCATATTTGAATGAAGAAAATACAGTTGTTGTCAAGACCATATATCTAAGCAATGGAAAAGCAAGAAAGGAAATGACTGTGTGAGAGAGCAATTTCCAATCTCTCTATGCTACGCATGCAGTATACATAAGTCACAGGGTCTGACATTGGATAAGGTATGTTTTAGTGTTTTATTTTTTACTAAATTAACTCTTTGTTCTTCAAGAAATTTTTAAATTCATTAATTGTTTATTTTATCTGCTTTAGGCTTACATAAACATAGGAGCTTTAAAAGAGATGTCTCCTGGACTTACATACACTGCCCTGTCCCGAGTTAAACCATTATCAGGCCTTCTACTTGAACCGTTTGGGACAAAGAGACTTCTCTGCATCAACCAAAAACATTACATTCAGAAGAGAGCAGGATGGATCGATAGATTAAAAAACAAACAAATGTTTTTGTAAGTGACAACATTGGAAACGATCAAATACTTGTGGAACCTTCACAGCCTGCCTTGAATTAAATACCATGAAAGCAAATGCACACTGGAAAAACAAAGGTGCTAAGTCCTACCTTTCCAGGGGTGCTAAACCCGTTTTAGGGGTGCTAAAGGTTAAATTTTCAGTTTTTTCAAAATATTTTCTGTGTGAGCAAACCAATCACATTTTAGGCTACATTATCGCATTCCCCGTAAAATTTCGCGTCAAACGAGCCTACATGTGATGGGGTTCTGATAAGCGGCCAGCAAATGAAAAGCAAGTAAAAAAGTACAAAAATTGCAATCAATTTATGCCATTTTAGAACAGAACCCCATCACATGTAGGCTCGTTTGACGCGGAATTTTGCGTAGAGTACGAATATAGGTCTTCGAATGTAATTGTATTCCATAGTAAGGAAATATTTCGAAAAAACATAAACTGTAGTGCCTTTGGAACTTTAGTGCCTTTTAAAGGTAGGACTTAGCACCTTTGTTTTTCCAGTGCAACCATTTTAAAAACATAGATTTTAACAGCATTGATATTGGCTGATTGGTATTAGTGTTATGTTCCAAACAATTTTCCCACATTATGTTATGGTATAAAGCTGATTCCCTGAGTAATGTTGACAAGTTCAAAATTAATGTATACTTCGCAAAACAACTTGTGATAATGAACCCTCTAAATGTAATATGTATGTCTACTTATAGAAAACAATGGTAAATAATATCCAGTCCATGTGTCTTTTAGATGCGGTGCCAATCTTTAGACTAAAGTTTGTAGCATAACTGACTGTGATTTTACTCTGATATGTGCTTCATTACCAGGATTTAAGTTAAGTTTTGAAATTATATTCCTTGAATTGGTTGTCAGTATTTTGTGTTTTAAAAATGGTGCATACTAAGAATTGTGATATTATAACAAGCAAGTACTAAAAATAATTTTAGAAGTGTGCAGTAATTGCAAACCAACTAGTGATAATGAACCCTCCAAATGCAATATGCATGTCTAGTTTTAGAAAACAATGGTGAATGACATCTAGTCCATGTGTGTTTGGCTATCGTGCCAATCTTTGGACCAAACTTTCTAGCGTAACTGACTGATTTTACACTGATATGTACTTAATTACCACTATTTAAGTTTTGAAATGATCTTCTTTAAATTTGTATTACCAATAAAATAGTGTTAGTATTATGTAAGTGCAAAATTCATGGTAACTTACCACGGACTAGTTGGTAAGACTTTTACAGTGTAAAGCTCAATTATAATACTTACACAAGCAGCTAAGCAGTAAATCACAAAATCAGACTAAGGAATTTCCTGGGCAATGATCGCCACACTTACATTAAGGTAGAGCGAAAGGACAGCTTTTTCGAAATCGAAGTTCATTATGGTCGGCAAGTGTGCTCTTAGTGGAGTATATTAACCGTATAAAATTTCAACTTCGTGTGATTTGATCTTCAGCCCCCAATAACGCGTTGAAAATCCGAAAAAACAGCAAAAACAGTGAAACATAGGCAACCCGCAATACGCCGACCGAGGTGACCCGGTGTTGTCGTAGTGGCATTAATGGTAAGTTGAAACACCATACTTGGTCCCCCAACCATGGGACACGCCCCACAAGGTCACTATTCTGTTAAAAATAATCGCGAAATTTCACCAAAAGTCGTATAAATTAGCCACATGCGGCTTTTACGTAATCCTTCAATAATCTTGAAGGAAGGAAAGAGAGATGGGTTAGGGGAGGGGACTGGTAGTATGGGGCTGGGGAGGAGGGGGGGGGGAGGGTCGGCTGCCGCGCGGCCGGCATGGCATGGCTGATATGAGTTGTCTAGCATTCTCTCTCTAAATACCAAATATGGGTTGTGGCCTCTTGCCGCATCTTCCTTCCAGACTTTGATATCATCAGCCCCAAGTCTTGCTACGTACTTCCCAGGAAGCTGAGTACGATACTTGCACTTGGTATTGCTTATTATATAAGCCTGCTGGCCATTTCCATACTGGGGATGTTTCGTTTCAACAATGCCTAAAATCTTGTATCCGCGATGACGCTCCAAGTTCCCCAACTGAACATAGGCGACCCACGTTTGATTGGATTCCTTCATCTTATTGTAGGGGCTAAGCTGAAACAAAAGACAACGACTACGGAAAGGTGCATTCCTTAAAGCGATGACAGATGGTCACTGACCATTTCCGACCTGGCACGAACAAGAACAGGGTTAAAAACAAACTTAATACAAATTTTCAATGAACAAAAAGCAACAAAATAAAATTGCAGTGCTCAAAAATGGGGTGCATTGTAAATAAAGAAGATTTAAAAAAAAAAAAAAGAGAGAAAAAAAAAATTTAGCTCCAAAGTGGGAACTCTGGCTCAGCCTTAAGTTTTGACTTCCCCTAGTTTAGTGAGACCAGCCTAAGGTTCGTCTTTTCGCGACCGTTACATTAGTCCCGTCCCCTCCGCCGCCGACCCCCTCCACGCTCAGGCCTGTGTACCCCCTGCACGCTCTCCGCTGCCGCGGCGCATGCGCTGCGCTGCCCCAGCATCCGGCGGCTTCGGGTGCCCTGGCGGGTTCGGGTCCCCGGCTCGGGCGGCTCGGAGGGGGAAGCGGGAGGAGGGGGAGGACGAAGCGAACCAAAGCAAACATCGTCTGCTCTTCCCACCATACCCGCTGACGGGGGTCGACACGAACAATGTCGCGGAAGCATATGACATCCTGAAGCAATCTCAATGGGCAGGCCGTTTCATTGTCGCAACTGACGGATCTCGCGTTCCAGCAGGGGACAGCACAGTCTCAGTTGGAGCCGCGGTCTACGTAGAAGAAAGCCCGTTCGCCCGTTTGTTTCGCCTCCCTGACCGCATCTGTCTACATCGCGGAGCTTAAGGCTCTGCGCGAAGCCACCCGACATAACCGGGACTACGACGCTCCGGCCCCCACCATCCTGTCCGACAGACTCTCCGCCCTGCAGTCTGTAGCGTGAGGCCTCCCCTCCGCCACCACCCCACCACCTCCCCCCTCCTGGTGGAGACCCGCGCCGACCTTCTCGCCATCCTCGACGCCGGGCGGGATCTTCTTCTTGCCTGGACTCCGGCACACCGCGGCATGCGATTGGACACCTTTCCGTGCGAAAAAATCGTTTTATGGTTGATCTTGTGTCAGAACCATCTAAGATGTAGAGAAATATGTCCAAAACGTAAGAACAGTGAAAACCGATAGACTGAAGGCCAAATCTCGCAGTTTTAGAGCAAATTTAAGTACTTTAGAGGCAAGTTCTGCAGTAAATATTGCAAATTTGATAACTATTTGATATTTCCATCTCCGACCCGTGAAACGTTTTGAAAGTATGTTGCATACATGTTTACATACATGTTAAACATGAATGGAACATACACTTTGTGCATACATGGCACATATATGGCACATGTATGGTGCATAATTGGCTGAGCGATAGCGAAGCCTATTACTTCACTGATCGGATTTGGCTCCTGTCTGTTTGTTTGTCTGTTTGTCTGTCTGTCTGTACGCACGATAACTCGAGAACGAGTGCAGATATCGAGCTGAAATTTGTACTGTAGCTTCTTGGCCTGAATACCTCGGACGAGTTCGAAAATGGGCATTCCAGCTCAAAAATTGACACTGTTAACAATTCATTTACATTTTCGAAAAAAGTGATTTTTAAAATAAATATTTTTTTACAGTGTCCTAGGGGGTAACTCGACGAGTTGCGGTCCTGTGGCCGAAAATTTCGTCCGTTCGGCCGTATCTCTAACCGTTTAGCCGCTACAGCGTGACTCAAGGGCGAAAAGTCCTGAAATTGCATGTTGGGTGTCGTTTCCAGAGTATTTTGACGAGTTAAGACCCTTTGGGCGGAAATTTCGTCCGTTCGGCCGTATCTTGCACCGTTAAGCCGCTGCAGCGTCTAATTTCGACCAAAAGTCCTTAATATACTCTTAGAGTTGTGTATTTCTCAGATTTTCGCTTATCACAGACTAGCATGTCGCCGGAACCGTCTGCACGAGTGAAATTTACTTGCGCCTACTGTTTCGTTACTCAAAGCGTATTTTTTATGGCATTCTAACCCATACTGACAGCGCCGCAGGCCTAGGTAGATGTACGCAAGCGCGTCGCAGCGTAACAGTGTTTCGCGAGATATCGCGAAGCCTGTTACGCGAGACGTGGTCTGGCGTACATCTACCTAGTATATGTAGTCAAGTATGTGTTATGCATGTCATTCGTATGACACGTGTATGATCCACGGCAGTGCCCACATATGTAAATTGTGTGTGCCATTCGTGTAACATGTATGAGGCATACACTTTATGAATGTATGCCACCTAGAAGCCGCATACTTAGGTCATGTATGTGTTGCATACAAGCAGTGTCTCTCGCGTACGTATGGCGCACCTATGTGTCATGTATGTAGGTCGTGACGGTCGAAGGCACTTTCACATGTATGTCACATGTGTGGGAGAGCAGAATAGATGTCTGACATACGAGCTGGTCGTGCCGCCATGCATGTCGAAGGAAATCCCACACGTATGTCACGTCACATGTGTGTGGGAGCAGCATAGATGTCTGGCATACGAACTGGAGGGCTATTACGGAGCAGGAGGCTTCGGCTTCCACCCGGGCGGAGTCCGAACGGAGCGGGAGGCTTCGGCTTCCACCCGGGCGGAGTGCGGACGGAGCGGGAGCGTCCGACGCCGAAGCGAGAGCGTTCGGCTCCCGCCCGGTCGGGTGCGCGTCCGACCGAACTCTCGCTCGGAGCCTCCAGCTCCGTAATAGCCCCCAGATGATAGGAGCCTGAGCCTGCTCGAGCTCGACAGTTTACACTCAGACTGCGTCTCGCTTTTCCGCTACCTATCCCGCGTGCGTCCGCGTAGTGTTTGTCGTTCGGTGCCTGATTTTTATTCAGCGATGCCACGTAAGTATCCGTAAAGTGTACATGAATAGTACGAACGTTCTCTTGTTTATGTTAATGAAATTGCGTACAGGAATCGTCCAAGTGCCGGTCGAGAAAGGGGACGTGGACCACGTTGTCCCGGCCCAATGGCACGCTCTCATGAGTTTTATGGAGCAGCCGGGCAACAGGTGCCTTGTCACCAACCAGGGCGAAGGCGCTCGGGGGAAGGCTGACTTGGCGGCGAAATGGGCATTAGCTGCTTCCTATACCAATAGGTTCGGCCCATGTCAAAAAAATGCGGATGGCTGGAGAGAGGTAAGTGATAAGTTCTATACCTAATTGACACAAGATTTCGGGTCAGGTTTCGGATTTTTTTTTAAACTCTCGAAAATTAAAGGTATTCATGACATATGGACCCACTCCAAATCTGGGCTCTCTAGCTCAATCGGTTTAGGAGACATAAATTCTTAAAGTTTTGAGCCCAAATAGGTATTACTCCACGAATCTGTCCAGTGAGAATAAATCTGACTTCACCATTAGAAAGAGGATAAAAAACTGATTAAAAACACTACTGTCAAAAAGTTGGATTTGTGTTTTGTTACCCTTCGATCAAAGATATCACCAAAATTTAGCATGTTAGCGTAACTCTCATAGCAAAAATAGATTGTCTCCAATTGTCACCAAATTTGGTTCACAGCTTCCTCTAAGTTCCCTTAACATTCTCTAATTTTTGTGAGAAGGTAATGTTCAAATAAAATTTTAGTGATCTTTTCTGCATATTTAGTCAGATATAACTTTGAAAAATCACCAAAAATGTTTTTTAACTTTGTTTTAAATTAATAACTAATTATTGTCTTTTACAGGCTTTCAAGGGACTTAAAACTCGTTCGAAAAATAAATATTTATCAATTTCTGGTTATGCTTTAGGAACTGGAAATGGGCCAGACCCCGAAACATTGGGGCTGGCCCTGAATGAAAGCCAGAAAAAGTGCCTTAGTCTAATATCCACTATTGCACTGGATGGCGATCGCAGAGTGCATGATCCATTAGTGGTAAGTAAATTAAAGGACTGGGGAGGGGGAGGGGAAGGAAAATCTTTTCATTCAGTGTCAATTGGTTTCATTAATATTTTTTGTGAAGCATGAGAGATGAAAATTTACCTGTGCTTAAAATCATGTAATATAGCTCTTATAACTTGTAGAGTAGTCTCCTGATTCAAATACACTCAACGAAAATTTTTTAAACCACCAGGTTTAAGAGAAACCTTGTGCGCAAGCTTGGATTCTGATAGCACAGTTTTAGTAACTTTCATTAACACTTTCCGTGCGAAGCCCTTTTTTAACCCACCCCCCTCACAGGCGCAGACTGTTTCGTTCCATTGGCGCCTCCCTGCAGGTGCTGGTGCCTGCTAGGGGTAATACATTATGCACCCAGGTCGCCCTCCAGGCATACAGAGCGGGTCCACTATGTGGACCCGTCGCCGTTGGGTCTGTTTCAGTGGGGTCCACACGGGTGGACCTGTCGTCTTTAGGTTCCTGGCCACCCCTTATGCACCCAGGTCGCCCTCCAGGCATACAGAGCGGGTCCACTATGTGAGACCCGTCGCCGTTGGTCTGTTCAGTGGGTCCACACGGGTGGACCCGCTGTCTTAGGTTCCTGGCCACCCACGGTGACAGGAGACTTGAAAGGTATCTATGGGTCACTCCTGGTATCGAAACGCCAATGGCAAATCCTTGAAATGACCTACGGGTCGTCCTGGGGACGTCGGAGGTTCGTCGTCGAGGTGGCCCTGGAGGGCCCTGGAGGTGCCTGAGGACGTCCCCAGGACGACCCGGAGGTGATGTCCAGGGTTTTCCATTGGCGTTTCGGTGTCCAGGAGTGGCCTTAAGATACCTTTCAAGTCTGCTGTCACGGTGGGGTGGCCAGAACCTAAAGACATGGGTCCACCCGTGTGGACCCGCTGAGACAGACTGAACGGCGGCGGGTCCACCCTCGTGGACCGCGTTCGCCACCCCACCCACTGGCGTTAGTAGCTCAAAGCAGGTACTGGTACACACTGTCCAGGCGAGGGAGGGTATGAGCCAGCTTTTAAAAACCGACGGCACAGGGCTTTATGAAAGGGGGGTGGACCCACGGTGGACCCGTAGCACGGAAGCGACTAAATTGCCGGGTCCACAATGTGGACCCGTCGCACGGAAAGTGTTAACACCAATAGAATTAGAGGAAAATTCTGCACTAGAATACTGTTGAATTGAGTGAAAAGATTTTCAATGTTACAATATTTTGAGTCAGGAAATCCAGTCATTTCTTTTTTTCTCACTCTACTCACCCCTTTAGCCATTCTGCAAGTCAATGGAATATAATTCAATTCCTGCTTTTTCCCTTTTTAATTTTTTTTTCTTTTTTACAGCTTCAGCTTGCTCATGAGGAAAGGGTGGGTCATCAGCAGGAGGCCCTCCAACAAAGGCAGCTGGCCCCACAACCACAGCAACTGCAGCAGGCTGCGGCCCAACCCCAACCACAACCCCAACCACAGGAGCAGTTAGCACAGGCGCCTCACCTGCTGCATCGGGCTGGGCCTCAACTCCAACCACAGCACCTCCAGTTGGCGCAGGCGCCTCATCTGCTGCAGTGGGCGGCGCCGCAACCCCGACCACAGGGGCTCCAACAGTTGGTGCAAGCTCCTCCCCCGCTGCAGTGGGCTGTGCCCCAGCCTCAACCACAGGAGCTGCAGGCTGTGCCCCAGCCCCAACCACAGGACCTGCAGGCTGTGCCCCAGCCCCGACCACAGGAGCTGCAGGCTGTGCCCCAGCCCAAGCCCCAGCCCCAGCCCCAGGAGCTGCGGGCTACACCCCAACCCCAATCACAGGAACTCCAGCAGGCTGCAGCCCAAACTCAGGTGCAGGGTGAGCATCAGAAATGTTGCAGTTGCTGTGTTCACATAAGCCCCCTTACATCTGAACTTAAAAAATTGAATGAAAATTTGTCAAATTTATTGGAATTTTTCCAATCAAGAAATAAATCAGCTGAAGAAGAAACTAAGGAAGATGTAATAGATTTAAGTTTAAAAAAAAAATAATGAATTTTGCTGGTGAAGGGGAGTTTAAGTGTTCAAATTGATTTTCTGCAAATATTTGTGTTAATAGTTTTTTTTTTGCCTCCTATAGATGGGGCTGGTCACAGTGGGAGTGCACTCTGACTCCCTAGAAGTAACTGAACTAAGAAACATTAATATATTGTTCATATGAATTCATATTGCTGTTCCCAGGCACCTAAGTGAATAGGCAAATTGGTTGTTTTACTTAAGAGTTTCCGTGCATGACTTCTGCGCCAGCTAGACTTCACAACCTCAGGTGCAGAAATCATGCACAGAAACTCTTAAGTAAAACAACCAATATGCCTATTCACCTAGGTGCCTGGGAACAGCAATATGAATTCATATGAACAATTTAATATTAATGTTTATTCAGTTACTTCTAGGGAGTCAGAGTGCACTCCCACTGTGACCAGCCCCATCTATAGGATGCTAAAAAAAAATTATTAACCCAAATATTCGCAGAAAATCAATTATTACACTTAACACCCCTTAAATTTGAGTAGTCAAATTATTTTTGTATTACTGTGATACAAGCTTACTTTTTGTTAAATCGTAAAGTTAATTAATTTTAGTTTAGGATTTTCCATGGAAATAAAATATAAATACCATACATATAGAAAGTGGTTCTCTAATTCGCATTCATCCATAAATAAAATTACTATAATTTTTTACTCAAATTTGTCTTTGAATTAACAAGACTATCATTATCATACTGGAAATAATCTACTGCTGAGCAGCCTCAACAAGATAATTTAGAACACCATCTGCTTGATGCAAACGCAGTAAATCTTCATCAGGCTCCTCAACATCCAAGTCTGGGTCCTCGAGCACATCATCTTGCAGGAATGGATCAGGATCGGGAACTTGTCCTTCCTTCAAAAAGTTATGTAAAACTGCGCAAGCGTTTGCAATCTTGCCTGCTTTTGTTGGCTGGTAGTGAAGAGCCCTTTAAAGGGCTGCTCCACGGGGCGTCCGCCTGAACGCCCGGACTGTCCCGACTTCGGTCCGCCTTCGGACAAGGGCAGCCCGAAATCAGACCGAGTGTCTCCGGACAGCCCGCTCATAATCCTGACGCATTCGGACAGACCGATAGTAGTCCGCAAGGAATCGGGTCGTCCGAAGTTCATTCCAGAATGCGATTGCAAATCGGACAAGCCGGGAACAGTCCGGACATTGTTTTGTACCAAACTCCTTACTACCCACGCCACCCTCCCCCGGACAGAAAGTGTTGGACACTTATCTGAAGGTTTTTTTACTACTTATGTTTTATTTCGTGTCGAGGCAATGCACAGGTCGTTTATAACGTCGAGTTGGGTCCCCATGATCCGCGCCGTACCTTGGGTTTTCCGTGCAACGCGCGCGGGGTGCTGGGGTTCGTACCTGCCGGCCACCTGGCACGGAAGCGTATCGACAACAAGCGGCGGTTTTTCCCTATTTTCGGCCCGGAGATGCATCTCATCGGCTGAGTTAGAGGGCTCCTGGTCGAGCCTAGTCAAGACCGGGGAGGGGAGGGGGAAAGGGGATCTCCGCCACTGGACTAGGACAGACCGAAGGCAGTCCGAGTGTGTCCGGGCAGCCCGATTAGAGCCCTGTGATAGCTGGACAGCCCTGCAGCAGGGCAACAATAATCGGACAATCCGGTACTCGTACCGCTCGTGTCAGGGGGTAGGGGGAGGGCCTATCAACGCCCGCCCGGGGTGCGGTCCGGTGAGGGCAGGTAGGATGACCCGCGGACGCTGGAGCGGTTCTCCCAACGCGTCTTAGTAGCGCAATGGTCTACGTGATGGCATTTCAACGCAGAAGTCCGTGGTTCAACTCCCCGTCCGGTAAGGTAAAAAAAGTAAGTTTCGACTTAAAACATGAACCTTAAGAGATGGGAGCAAGGGAAGGGCAAGGAGGCATGAAGGAAAATGCGGACGATGAAGTCGGGTGAAATTCCGTTTTTGTCTCAAAACTCCCAGAAAATTCCTTTACGTGAGTGGGAATACTACGACATACAAATGGTACATTTCCTACACAGCTGTTTAGGAAAAATCACAGACATTTATAAGAAATTTTCCAAACAAATTTTGTGCAGTGGACGCATCCGTCGGGTGCGTTTCGGAACAAGTCCGAGGAGGACAGTCCGAACGGAGTCCGTGGAGGCAGCTAGCCCGGCTATCGGACTTTGCACAAAACCTGGCCGAACCGGGAGGTTTTTGGAGTTACTTTCGGACTGTTCCATCGGGCTGCAGTCGGGCTGTTCCTCGTTCGGACTCGTATAGGACTGTAACGTTTTTAATCGGGTTCCCGCCTCAAGCACCTCCACCTCCACACTGTAAAAATTAATACTGTGAATTAACAGCAAATTGTTGTTAAGTTTTTAACTGACTCGTGTTGTAGAACAACAACGGCTGTTGTCTGGCAACAACGTCAGCTGTACAGTAACAACAAAATTTGTGAAGTGACAGCAAAAATGTTGTAAAGCTACAACAGAAGTTGTCCATTAACAGCAAAAGTTGTCCAGGAACAATAAAGTCCTTGTTTTCCTTAGTAAACAATCGTTGTTGTTTCTCAACAACCTTTGCTGTTCTTAAACAGCATGGTTGTTTGTCAACAACATGGTTGTTACAAAATTGGTTGTTTTCTAACAAGCTTTTTTTACAGTGCACCTCCCCTTTAAAACTCCAATGCACCTCTCTACACTGCTCCTGCCATTGCAGTGCAGCCTGGTGTAGCGGTACTCAGGGGTACCAGGTTCTGCTCCAGGAATTGGCTTTTGGAGCCATGGCTCATGGGGATAAGCTGAGTCGCCTGGAAACAGAAACACGTTTATAAAACTGTACAATAAAAGAAGCCTTAAGGGTATCAAAATGTTTCAGTTTTGAAATGCATGCATGGGAAACAATCAGTGTTACACATTTAAAATTTAGAAGTAAATAAAATGAATGTGGCCTTACCAAGTAACCAGCACGGTCTCTCCTGGAAGGCAGCTTGCATCACATGCCTTACAGGTGTGCTTCTGTAAACCCAGCTATCATGGGCGGAGCCAGGAAATTGGGCATTGAAATGTAGTATGTTTAGATCTGCATCACAAACCTAATAGATAACACAAATAATAAATATGAGACATGATTTCTTTAGTTCAGAAAAATATTTAGGTAAAGATTATATACTTACAATTTGAGCATTAATTGCATAAAATCCCTTGCGGCTCCGATAAATGTGTTTCATTGGCCCATAAGGGCACACAAGGCTGACAAGCGAGCCATCGATGTAGCCCAAAACCCCTGGCAGGCCATTTCTTGCATTCCTGATTGAAAGCAAAAAAAAATCAAACATGATGCATGCTGCTGATGGAAATCATGACACAAGAAATATAAGAACAGCAAATCAAATGTTACACATCAGACCGATAAAGTTTGATTTGCAGAACTATGTTTACCTTTGAATAACTACATTCCGCTCTGCCTGAGTCTGGGGAAATTTGATGAAGCGCATTAGCACAGCAGGGTTATTGAGGGCCTCTGTGACATCAGCCAAGGCATTTGAGACTGAAGACTGTGACAGATTGATGTCAACAGACCTTCCATGAGGGCGCTGGTACGACCCCTGGGCATAAAAAAATACTGCACAAAGTGTCTGCAAAACCACTTTGATGATTAGAATGTCAGTTGTGTATGAATATAACGCAATAAAACAAGCATAGACCAACACTTACCATGATCTCAACAGGGATGGATGTAGTTCCTCGCCTCTCAGGGATCAATGGACGAATAATTTCAACCAACTCTAGGAGTCGATGCTGTGGCATTCTGTATAACCTTAAGAAAAACACAAAAACAGTTTTTTTAAAATTATTATCTACTTTGAGGCTTGAATAAAAATTAAAACCCCATTCCCCTTTTACAAAGCATTGCTATCCAGCAAAGGCAACGCCATACCTATAAAACTCAGTGGCTGAGATGGCGAAAGGATCTTTCGTGTTCCTTAGCTCAAGTCGTAAACTCATTTGATACGAAACACGCCTTCGGTGCTCGAGGTATGGGTCATGTATCCTACCATCGTCATCTGCTGCTACACACACAACAACAAAAGCACAGCATCAAAGATAGAAAACCTAACCAACAAATTAGCAAGTAACACCGTGAAAACCGTGACAACTCACCAACGGCAGCATTTGCGTTGCCCTGCATTGCCGCTAAGAAAACACGCGTGAGCACTGAATAATAAAATCACGCATCACGCATTTTCACTACTTTCACACCAAAAGCCTCTCAGCCGCTCCACCCAGGCCACTCCCGCCCCCTGCAGCTGTCCACAATGATAGCCCACAGCCCACTACGTAGAACCTGCATCCCGACACATTCAAATCATGGCGCGTCTTCGAAGGGGGAGGGGTAAGGGAGGGTCAGAGGGGAAGCAGAGCTCGCGTTGCCTTTTGTTTGTTGATGTCGTCTGCTACATGAGAGGCTTTTGGTGTGAAAGTAGTGAAAATGCGTGATGCAGAGGTTCACAAGAATCAAGATATCTCGAGAAGGAAAAAAAATACTTTTTCTCGTCATGCTATTCGGTTAGATAAGGGTATAGGCTACATTTTAAGCCCCAAGACGCCTTTTTTGATTAACGGGAAAGTTACACTGTTACAAAAAGTATTATTGATTTGTGCATGAAAAAAAAAAAGTTTTTCGGACAAAAAATTTTATGAAACGTTTTTTGTGCAGTTTTTCTTCCTCTTTCCAATGGTAGTAGTGATATTGTCCTACGACAAATATTAACGGAGATATGGCCAAAAAACGAAAGTCCGGAGACAAATCTTCGAAAAAATGTATTTGGCGATATCTCCGGAACGGAGCAAGGTATTGAAAAAACAAAAAAACACTAAGAATCAGTAAGCCAAGGCTAACAAATTGTCACATGGTCGGGAATATTGGTGACCATGAGGTACCAAACCCCGTGAAATGAGATGGAATGACCCACATGTGTGTCAGAGCAGCATAGATGTCTGACATACGAGCTGGTCATGTCGCCATGCATGTCGAAGGCACTAACATATGTATGTCACATGTATGTTGGCATTCCATACATGTGTTCCATAGAAGTCGTGCACGGACACACAAATGTCGTATGTATGGAACCATATATGTGTGACATACACGTTCCTATGTTTCGTGTATGTGACATATATGCCATTTGTTACACATGCATGTATCATATATGCCATTTGTATTGCACATATATGTTTAGTGTTTCACGGGGAAGAAGAGGGAATTAAAAAGAGCAGAAAAATAAGCCATTTTCCTGAATTTGTGATTAATATGCCGTAATAAAAACTTTTTAGCAGCTAAAACTTGAATGCAAAGTATTTTACACATAAAAAAAAACTTAGCACCTTTGTTTATCCAGTGTTGTTTTGTTAAGTCCTACCTTTAAAAGGCACTAACAAAATTTAGTGCCTTTGGAAAGGCAATAAATCTTATAAGATTTAGTGCCCCAGGAATGGCACTAAATTTTGTTAGTGCCTTTTAAAGGTAGGACTTAGCACCTTTAGCTGACCAGCTGCGTATACTCCATACAAATTTAGTGCCTTTGCAAAGGCACAAAGATTTAGTGCCCCAGGAAAGGCACTAAACTTAGCACTTGATTTTCGTGCCCCAGGAAAGGCGTTGCTTAGCACCTTTGTTTTTCCGGTGAACTATTTCATGACTTACAAACATATATCAATTCATTAAAATTTTGAAAAAAAATAAATAAATTGAACTGTGCAAACCAACAAAATGCACAAAAACTACCTTACAAGTGCAGAAAAGAATAAGAAAAGTGAATGTCACGAATTTTTAACACATATAAACTCATTATGTCAATAAAACAAAATGAAATGGGCAAAGAAACGAAATTTACAAAAACAGCATGAAAGTACACTGGTAAAACAAAGGTTGGACCTAATGCCTTTGAAAGGTGCTACACTCTAGTGCCTTTAGAAAGGCGCGATTGTGTCCAAAGCCACTAAAATATAGCACCTTTGGGCCAAATTAGTGCCTTTGTAGGGGTGCTGTTTGAATTATACCTTTTGTAAAGGCACTATTGAGTAGCACCCCTAAGAGGGTGTTATGTGCTACCCGGGCTGTATAGTCCTATGGCCATTTATTATTATGGCTACTTATTACTGTTAATCTCCTGTAGCTCGGTAAATCGCACGAAACCGTGCGAGGTGCGAAAGTAAGCAGTTAGAGGACACATGTAAGTGTTCATTTATGCCAGTATATCCGTTTAATGTCGATTTATTCGAATCCATAGTGTTACTTTTATGTAATTTTTTGTATATTTTCCTTCATAAAATGCCGTTGCGTCGGTTACGGGTATCCTCACCAACTACGCTCGAAAGAGGTGCTTTTTAGGCACTGAAAACCGCTGGAAGATCATCTAGATCTTCCTTACTGTATATCGATAACGGTGGACCATCGGGCGGCAACTCAGCGCGCCTGGTCGAGCCGTGCGGTAGCAAGGCAGGTGGCGGCGAGTAGCGGCGGCCGGGGCGGCGGAAGACGCTGCGCTCGACTTCAAACCAAAGTTTCGCCTATACGGAGAGGTTAAACACAAAACCGGCCAGGGAGCCGAAGGAAGCCAATGAAACGAGCTTTGTAATGCACCTATTGGCGTTGCGATCTGATAATTCTACATCGAGATATAAAGAAAAATATAGAAATGTGTGTCGGACGATTCGACCTCGAATTAAGTTTAAACAAGCTTCCTCTCTGATTTCGATCATGACGTAGTGTCTATCTCAAGCGGAATTTTATGCGCTTTCTCCTGGTTTCCTCGTTTGTTTCGAAAAGCACGCCAGCCGTCTTAAAAACGACACCTTCTGATTCCCGGGCACGAGATCCTGGACCGAAGAATTATCAGATCGCAAAGCCAAAGGGTGCGTTACAAAGCTCGTTTCATTGGCTTTCTTCGGCTCCCGGGCCGTTTTTGTGTTAAACGTCTCCTTATAGGCGAAACTTTGGTTTGAAGTCGAGCGCAGAGACTCTCCGACGCTACGCGCCGCCACCTGCCCTGCTACCGCACGGCTCGGCCAAGTGCGCTGAGTTGCCGCCCGCTGGGTGGACAAAGTATGTTTGATTTATGCCGTTTTTTGCCATTTTCTCGCATAAAACCGCCCCTAGGTACTAGACGCGGATGAATTGGATCAAAACAATTATCGCACATTATGCGTCGATCATGCACCTATGAAAGCCCACCACCTCTACCAGCTGATGGGCACATCGACTTGGCTGAATTTTTCGCACGGAAAAGGGTCCAATCGCCCACTGTGCATCGCCCGCGTCCCCCTCCCGCCGTCCGCTTTGTATGGAGAGCGGAGGGCGGCGGCGCGACAAGAATGGCAGGCATCCTGGACAGCATCTATCACCGGCAAGACACTTAAACCGCTGCAACCGCAAATTCCCTCCCAACTGTGGTTCCAAAGGGTGGCCGGCTCCCGGGAGGCGATCACCGCCGTCATGCGCCTGCGCCTCGGCCACTGTGCTGTCCCGGCACACCTCCACAAGGTGACGTACGGCCTGAAGAAGGTGCCACTTGCCTGCACATTCTGCCACAGCAACCAGCCGCAGGACACAACAGCACGTCACCTTGTGGAGGAGTGCCCCTTCATAGACCGCGTCAACTTCGAGGAGGAGCAGAGGAAGAAACGCCTGCAGCCAACCCTGGATGACATTCACCTCACGACATTCAGCATTCAGACATTCAACGCCATCCCGCTACCTCAGTCTCTGCTATGCAGCGCCTGCTGCAGGCAAACCAGGACCTCCATTTCTAAAACACCTCATGCGCTTAACTTACTCCCGCGTTAAGCGCGCGATATTGTCCCTGTTCCTGCTCCCTCCCTCTGCCTGGAGCCGCTCCGCAGCCCCCTCGACGCATAGTATGAGCACCGTCTCGCAACCCTGGACGCGAGACAAGACTAAGCCTAAGCCAAACATAGGCCCTAGAGGCCTGGGCAAAAACTGGAAGGAAAAAAAATCTTTGTTTGCTAGCGGGCGGGAGACTTTTGAATAGAAACCTTGCTCATTACGCAAAAAAGCCAAAAAAAAAAAAAAAAAAAAAGATTCACTGTACCAGAGCTTAGTATTACTTTGAAATTTACTTTCACATGAGTACATGTATTTCTTACCGGATCATACTAAGGAAAGAACGGATTGTGAAGTGGGTGCCTGCAATTGAACCTATAGTAAGAAAGCGTCCAACAAAGGATGAAATGCCAACAATTCCATGTGGATACAAAATATTGTTGCCATTTTTGTGAAGTCGATACATGAGGTGTCTTATAGCGTCCCTTGTGGAGCTATCAATATTCCTCTTGGGCCTCACTCTTTTCCTATTTTTCCTAGGGGTTAAGGGCGCAACTTCTTCATAGCCTTTCCTTTTGTATTTCGTCACCATATCTAATCCCATGCCAAGGCAACCAGCTACACGTTGCCTGGAAGTAATGGATTTGAAACAAGAACAATAACATCATTGTCATATATTCAGAGGTGCACAGATTGCCAGCAGGATGTACTTACAGATTTTTCCAACATACCTTACTTTAGTGACAGGCAGCAATGGCCCTCCATTCAGCCTCTCCCTTCTGAAGTACCTCCAGGCATTAAATAAAACAGTCTGAAGCTGCCTGTTCGGAAATAGGCCTTTTAATTTATTGGCCTCACACCTAGGTCAGAGGGTCTTCAACCTTCTTTCCTTTTTAGGCGTCCTCTTCTTTTTTTTTTAAGTAGACCGTCATGCTTTTGGCTGCTGATACGTACGGCCATACAAATCAAACCTTCCGCAGGAGCATTTTCAACACAAACTAGAATAATTATTCAACAAGAATCTCGAACGAACACCACACATCATTAGTACAGTAAGTTTCAGAACATCCAGTTTGTAATATAAGACATGACAACACACAAATAATACGTGAAATTCCAAACGGTACTATCTAAATATTGAAATTCACAAAATTCAATGGGTTGAGAAACTCCGTAAGGTTAGAGAACACAACTGTGAAGTAGAACAACCCAACACCCAAACTTCAACACTACTTCTCGCAGAAATCAAACACCAGTCACCGCTTCTCGGAAAAGCGCGCGGCACCGCTAGCAGACGATGTTTGTTTTGGTTCGCTTCGTCCTCCTCCTCCCGCTTCCCCCTCCGAGCCGCCCGAGCCGGCGGGACCCAAACCCGCCGGACGCTCGGGCAGCGCAGCGCATGCGCAGCGGCAGCGGAGAGCGTGGAGGGGGTACAGGCCTGAGCGTGGAGGGGGTCGTCGCCGGAGGGGAGGGGACTAATGTAACGGTCGCGAAAAGACGAACCTTAGGCTGGTCCACGGTGGAGGGAGAGAAGGTGGCGGCACTCCCGGACCCTCTGCATGGGAGACCGAGGGACAGAAAACTGGACGACTTGGGGGATTAGCGGCGGGGTCGAGGCAAGCTGGAGGGGCGCGTCAGCGTAAGCGCGGTCGGGGCAGGCCCACCTACCTGCCGGCCGCCCGGACTCAGCTTCAGCCGAGCCGACCCTCGAGCTGTACCTGGGCCGGCCCCAGGGCTGGAGCGGCTCGGCCGGGCTCGGCAAGCTGCCGGCCAATTAGCGCGCGCCCCCTGACCAGCGCGAAATTACAAACAGTCTGAACGGTGATCTGAACTGGTCGACAGGGCAGCGAGCACCGCGCGAGGTCTTATAATTTTCACTTGTTTCTTATTCCTGCTAATGACTAATTAATGCAGGCGTCAAATCAAACAGTAATACACACAGCGCACGCGCGAGGTTCTCTTGTTGCTACGGGCGTCAAATAAATAGTGACAAGGAAAGCGGCTGTACTGCGCCGTCATTTTGTCTGTGCCAAGGCGGACAGGGCAGTCCAAGAGTCGCACACACGAAACCGCGACTTGGCCAAAAGGGCCCGCATTAATTAGTCATTAGTCCCCCTTCCTGAGGAATAAGAAACAAGTGAAAATTATAAGAATTTGTTTTACCACTGTATCCCACATAACCCAACTTTTTAACCGCCACCACGGTGCTCGCTACACACGCCCTGAATCGAACGAATAGTACAGTTCTAGCGCAATTCGCAATCAATTGCACCGTTCAGACTGTTTGTAATTTCGCGCTGGTCGGGGGGCGCGCGGTGATTGGCCGGCAGCTTGCCGAGCCCGGCCGAGCCGCTCCAGCCCCGGGGCACCGGCCCAGGTACAGCTCGAGGGTCGGCTCGGCTGAAGCTGAGTCCGGGCGGCCGGCAGGTAGGTGGGCCTGCCCCGACCGCGCTTACGCTGACGCGCCCCTCCAGCTTGCCTCGACCCCGCCGCTAATCCCCCAAGTCGTCCAGTTTTCTGTCCCTCGGTCAGACCCCTAGTGCCGCCACCTTCTCTCCCTCCACCGTGGGCTGGTCTCACTAAACAATGCTGCCTACAAGTAGACAAATCCGATCCAAAATTGTCAATAAAAGCAGATACTTTGGACAAAATGAAAGCGGTGCTTTTCGAATTGTATCAGTTCAATGTTCACACAACTGCATGCGCTAAAAAGTGGAAATCTCTTTCTGACAAGTGTCGCTTAGAAAGGAACAGTAAAGGTCATGCCAGTGTATGGCCTTACCGATTCGATATATAGCGAGGCTAAGAGGTGAGCCATTCCTATTTGGCCCAAGACGCCTTGGATCACCAAAGAAAAAGCCATCTGTGGTGGCATCTCCACTTAAAAAGACACATACTACAAAGTCTTCAAAGGTGTCGAAAAAACAAGCAGGTACTCGTTAAACTGTAGGTATACATATTGGATGTGCGTAAGGCTGCTCCCCAAAATTTTTTTTTTGCGACTCGGAGTTTTTTTGATAGAATACATGATTTCGAGCAAGTATGCAAAATTGCAGCGCTCTGCGACAACGCTTACCCGGCGCGCATCGCGATTTTCTGTCCGGGGCCGAGCGGACCCGCGCGGGGACTGTCACCTTTGGAGCCTCACCAAGCGCGTGTGCAACCCACGAACGCAACTCCGGGCTCACATCGAGCCTTAGGGTCTATACCTCACGTCGCACACGGTCACCCCACCCCGCCGCACCACTCCGTGAGTTCACCGTTCAAAATATGTTCGAACAGGACATAACGCCGAGTTCTCAGAAAAGTGATTTCCCGGGAATGGGGCGTGTGCGCGCGGTTAGCTCAGCCATGGGGTCATCCATGGCCGAGAGCGTTTCCACTGCACCCACCGGCAACCCCCTGAAAACGTTCAAAGTGTTTGCCACTCGAATCGCGCGCGGGAAGGCGCCTCACCAGAGGAGTGGGAGTCGGCCGGCCTGCTGGCGCGGCTCGCTACGGCTCGGCCGCTCTGCAGCCTCTACTTTCGTAGCGACGCGCATCATACGAGTGACAGCTGAGTGGCACGGAGCGAGCGCAAGAGCAGTATTTGTTTGTTTGTGTGCGTGTCGCAATGGCGAGCGACAATTTTTTTTTTTTAAGTAATTGGGTGCCGGCTAGCGGATTTTGGGCTCGTGGGGAGTAAACTTCCTATAAAGGCCGATGTGATGCGTGTGTTTTTTTTTTCTTCATGAATGAATGTAAACACACTGAGCTGGAAAGTGCACGCCTCACGGCAAGAAAGTTGATGTCGGTGTAGGTGCAGTCTGGTGTTAGTACCATGACGGAGCAGAATGTGACTGATAAAATCAGGGCTCTGTATGGTGCGTACTGTACGCTCCGTTAAGGGTGGCGGAGAGGCGGAGCGTCATTTCAAAACAAACTCTCCTCCTACATGGACTCCTTGGGCGAGATCATAGGAATTGGCAGCTCGTGCAAGTCCAACATCCCCTCCACTGCAGTCAAACGTCAGGCTAAGCGCCGGGCAAATGACAAGAAGTGCAAAATACCAAAACAGGAAGTATCTGGTTAGACGCCCCCCTCCCTCTCCCCCACACCCCTCCCTCTTCTTCCGCTTCAAACCGCATTTCTTTTAGTGCGTTACAATTGTTCGCAATTTGCAGAGAGCACTGATACTGATAATACAGAGGAGTCGGAGTTTGAGGCTGCGGTAGAGGATTCGAACGCGTTGGCGGCGGCGGTGGCTCTCGCGCTAGACTGAGGAAAGACCAGCACCCGCACAGGGCTCCGTAACTTATTACTTAAGCTCCTTAAAAGTTATGTTAGGCGTTAGAGTTACAACTTGTAACTTTTATTCTGGCTCTTTCAAAATAAGTTATTGTTGCGGATGGTGCAAATCACATGTACATCGCTCCTGAATAATTTTGGACACATTTGAAATTCTATAACTTTAACTTTTATCGGAACGTGTACTGTACTGGAGAATGCGCTGACCCAGCGCGGACGCGCGCTGGGGACGCGATAAGCAGCATCTCGGCACCAGGGACGGTCTGGAAGACGGGGGGACCGTCACAATTCGACGAGAAGGATTGAATGAGAGGAAATAATAAAGGGAATGAATTTGGCAAGTTTTGGGAATATAGGAGAAGATAAATGAGTAACAAGGATAGGTTAGTAGGAAAAAAAATAATACAATGAGAAAAAAAATTTAAAAGTTTTTTTTACATAGGAATGCTTTACATTATTTTTAGGATATGGAAATGGGAATAGGGTTAGTTTCATAGGTAGGTACTCGTGGGGGAGCCGAGCCGAGTCGTTGAGACCTCGACTCGCCCACGAAGTACAAATAGGATAATGATAGGATAATTTCTGTTAGGGTGGCACCTTGCTCTGACTGTTCTGACTCTCCCGTTCTCTTGCAGCTGTCGCCCTCAGCAACATCGAGGCGGGAGTCGACCTCATTCACCTGCCGTGTGAGTGCGAACCAGTGGACCAATCGAGAGACACCCAGTATAATCGACTTCGCGACCGAAGAAGAAATAGAAATTTGGGACCACGAATTGACGGCACACAACGAACGCGAGACCGGGAGAGCCGACCAGGGCTTCCCTGAGTGGGCTATCGACACCCTGGCAGCCATCATCGGAGCGGTGCTCGGCACCATACTGACGGCGCTGACGGCCGTCGCAAAGCGGTGGTGGTCGCGGCGTCACTCCCATCCCCGACGAGAGAACCATCCCCGACGAGAGAACATTCCGTTGCCGCGGCGTAATTATATGACGCGGGGAACGACGATGGGAGAACCGCTGCGGCGCCCACCCCCGCCTCCAGCGAGAAATATAGACACTTCAATGTGCGTTTCAAGGAGTACTCCGTACTTAAACTGGGAGGAGCTAGACTAATTATTGCTGAATTAAGTGCTGTGAAGTGTTTTTTTCTTAGTGCAATGCAATTTCTTATGTTTTTTTAAAAACGTTTTTTTAAAATGGTTTATAGGTTACTATGTTTTGTTTTTGTGTGCTTAGTACTGTATCTCAAGTGTCGGGAAAATGATATGCATAGTGTGTTGTGCCTGAGAAAAAATGTGTCCTTTGGTTAAATAATCGTGTACTTGTATATATATTTTTGAGGGTTTATTGTGTTTGTTGTATTTGTTGGGTTTTTTTTTCTCTAGAGTTAATTTAGAAAGTTCTTAGTTGTTATATCACATTGTATTTTAATTCATTCATATTTGTTGGGATTTGGTTTAATTTTATTTCTTGTTCTTGTTAACGGTATCTTTTTTCTTGTCGTAGAACTAGAGGTGGCACCGGGTCAACGGGGACGTTGCCCTAAAAGTTCGGCGGGGGATGTTAGGGCAACGCTCCGCGCCTGGCGGACGAATGACCCACTCAGCTGGCCAGGGGTGTCAAGTGTCATCTGCGGGCGGCCAGCTGGGAAGGGTACAGGGTTGGTCCGCCAGGGCGCAGCACCGACCAGGGGCGCGTCGTGAGGAACGTGGCCGGAAGGTGAGGTGGACGGAAGTGATTGATTGAAGGTGATGAGACGTGTGGGGAGAGTTGAAGGTGTGTGACGAGTGAGTGGAGTGTGCGCGGTGAAAGAGACGAAAAGTGAAGTGAAGTGTGTGAAGACTACTTGTGAACCAGCCAGAGAATGATCGGTGAGTTCAGGCGTTCGGAGCGAGGGTGCCACCTCTAAATAGTAATGTAGATAATGTAAGATTGATCAACAGGTAGAGCGTAGGCTAGGTTTAGGTTAGGTGAACACGTGTTGGGAAATAAACGATATCAAAAATTGGGAAGGATGTATCAGCATTTAAAATACCTTAAAAAGACCTAGAACGAACCAGGATAAGCGAGCGGGCAAGATACGGTCCAGAACGAAGGGAGACACAGGTACGTTCGTAACAGCAGGCATCACGTTCTAGACCTCAATCCCCAAAACGTCTTTAATGCCGTTATCGAACCCTCGAGTTCACCCGATCTAGGGGCGCTTTGCAGGTCACTCAAAACTGCTTGGCCAATTATGGACCATTCAAATTTCAGGGCGGCAGTCGGTGATGATGAAAATCTATCTGGCCTATCGCCTGAGGAAGTTGCACTTGCACTTGAATATGCAATGCAAACTGTCCAGGTAATTTTGCCCTTGCATATGCCCCCTCCTTCCACCACTTGCCCCCTTGACTTTCTTGGCCCCGCCCCTCATCGACACATCCTGCTCCCGTCTCCGTGCGTACTCTGCCAAAAGTCCCCCCCCCCCCTCTCTTCACGTACCCCTGTCCGTTTAAGGCAACCCGCTCCCGCCCCTGGCGTACTCTGGCCTCCGCGAAATTCTCGTACTATCACCTCCTCCCGCGACGCACCCTCGTTCCCGCACCTCCCCTACCTCCTCTACATATCCTCGCCTCGATACCTCCCGCCGAGCTACCGTACCTCGTACCTCCGAGCTGTTCCCTCGTCCGTTCCGTGACGTTATAATTTTAATACTATTACTGTTTTTAGCAAACTCATAGTCGGAGTGATTATATGGCTACATGCTAGAGCTGGCAATTATTTATCTTGGAGGAGTTCCACCTGGTGGCATAAGATTCCGCCCTCCCATGGCGCTGTCATCCGCACGCTTCATGAGCAGAATAATATGCTGCCTCACCATGGAAATGTTTGCATTGACAGGTGCGCTTTTAGGAATATTCTGGTCCCCTTTTCCTCGGCTATTTTTAACATGTTATTTTTGTTCTGCAGGAGAACTTACCGTATCCTCGGAAATTCTTGCCAAAATGCGAAAATTAAACATTTTTTATGTGAAACTATACATTAAGTATTGGTACTCCGCGACGGACTCTTTGGCAGCCCCTAGGCTTGACTTTAAGATGCTGAAAGACATACAAGCATTTTCAGGTTTCTCTAAAGTAATTTCGGACGCGTTTGCGAGTTAGCCAATTTGTTTTTCGGTGTAAAAATACTGAGATTTTACCCTCCTGCTCATTCCCAAGAACGATCCCAGCAACTCCGGTCTTGTGCACGGGTCGGCCAGCAGCCCAACACGTATGTGGTGCGGCACGGCTCTATGGCCTACCTAGCAGGCGCTAGAGGCCACCGACCCGTGCACAAGACCGGAGTTCCTGGGATTGTACTCTAGGAACCCAAGTGTGTGCATGGCATCAAGGGGGGCTGACTCTTATAATACTCGGTACACGGGCCCATAATACACCTATAATACATAAAATACCTAGAATCCCCCTAAGAGAAAATAGATGTCTATTTTATGTGCAATAGACGTCTACAGGTAGACGGCTAGACGTCTAGAAAATTCCGTCTTGATGGTCGCTAAATTCGCGTCTAATAGACGTCTATCTTTAGACGTCTATGTCTAGATGTGTCTAGACGTCTATGTCTAGACGTGTCTAGACGTCTATCGTTGGATGCTCTTTAGATGGCTACCTTGAGACACCTGTAAGATGTCCAAAAGGCGACCGTCATGAACGAAAGTGATTTTATAGCTTCGTTTTCTGTTAATGACTATTTCTCTTACTCGTTTGTTGATCGTAATTTCACTTAACCAATTTGATTTGATTTATTCTATGTAATGTACCTTACCTTTGCCTGGATTCGAACCTCGGAACTGTGGGTTGGGAACCTATGACGATGACCACTGCACCAACAGTTACTTCCTACCTGAGGAAAGTCTGGCTCCAGTGCGTTTCATCCCGTCAGACTCGGGATCCCCTCTCCTCTGACATGGACTAGTCAAGGGATATTTCGTTAAAATCACCCTTGCAGTCTGCGGACAATGTCGTCAAACAATCGCACTACAGTACAAACATCCCAATGTGTTCAAAACTTTCGTATCCTACTTGGTTAAAACTTGAACGGTTTGACCGTCTGAGTTCATAGATACGCCAGACAGGAAATAGATCGTCTCGCGTCGTCTACACTCGGTTTATCACTAGACGTATAACTTTCATAGATTGGTTAGATGGTTGTTAGATCGTCTCGGCACGTCTACAATTCGTCTACTGCTAGACGTCTTAATTCATGGATGGGTCAGACAGGAAATAGATTATCTCGTGTCGACTACACTTCGTCTACCCCTAGACGTCTAATTTTATAGATAGGTTAGATGGTTGTTAGATCGTCTTGGCATATCTATACTTCATCTACTACTAGACGTCTAGGTTCATAGATGAGTCAGACAGGAAATAGATCATCTCGTGTCGTCTACACTTCGTCTACTCCTAGACGTCTAAGTTCATAGACAGGTTAGATGGCTGCTAGACCGTCTCGGCATGTCTACACCTCGTCTACCGCTAGAGGTCTGGTTTCATAGATGGATCAGATAGGAAATAGATCGTCTCGTGTCGACTGTTTCTCGACCAAACCTAGACGTACACGTCAAAAGACGTCTATTGGACGTCTTTTAATCATCTACGTAGAGACATCTACAAATTTAGACCAACTATAGCAGCAATAGACCATCTACAGAAATCTATAGACGTCTATTTTCTCTTAGGGCCATAATATCGAAAAATACATTTCTACCCTCTCACTATTTTTACAAATAGATGAGCTTTACCAGTGTGTTTGAATAACAGCTCAAAGCATTTTCCCTAAAATGCGCTCGAAAACTCTGCCCAATGAGCTCGGCTATCTTCCTCTTTCCTGCCAAGGCAAGGCGTGTGCTACGGATAGTCCGAGGGGTCGATATTACTTTCTGGAAAAGATGTCAATAAGTGTCGTTGGTCTGTGCGATTATGAATGTCGATTTTTCAAGAGTTTTCTCGACTCTTGATTGGAAAATGAAACAGCCCTTGTCAAATTTAAAAGTACTTTCTTCTTTTAGTGGTTTATTGTGTCGCATGTGGTATCTGTATAGCACATATAATACACCTATAGTACACATATAATACACCTATAATACCCATAATACACCAATAATAATAGTACTCCGTACACGGCTGAGGGGAGTCAGCCCCCCTTGCATGGCATGCTCTATTTGGAGTCAACCACAAGGCACACTCTCAAAAAGAGTGTGCTTGCCAGGCATGCTCTAACTTAAAGCACGCCATTGAGGCATGCACTAAGTGCACTGTGTACTCTAGAAACGCAAGTCTGTGCATGGCATGCTCCATTTGAAGTCAACCACAAGGCATGCTCTAAAACAGAGTGTGCCTGTCAGAAATGCTCTAAAAAAGAGTGTGCCTGTCAGGCATGCTCTAAAAAAGAGTGTGCCTGCCAGGCATGCTCTCAAAAACAGTGTGCCTGCCAGGCATGCTCTCAAAAAGAGTGTGCCTGCCAGGCATGCGCTAAGTGCATGCCTCGCTGGCATGCTTTAATTTAGAGCATGCCTGGCAGGCACACTGGAAAAACAAAGGTGCTAAGTCCTACCTTTCCAGGGGTGCTAAACCCGTTTTAGGGGTGCTAAAGGTTAAATTTTCAGTTTTATAAAAATATTTTCTGTGTAAGCAAACCAATCACATTTTAGACTACATTATCGAATTCCTCGCAAAATTCCGCGTCAAACAAGCCTACATGTGATGGGGTTCTGATAAGCGGCCAGCAAATGAAAAGCAAGTAAAAAAGTACAAAAATTGCAATCAATTTATGCCATTTTTGAACAGAACCCCATCACATGTAGGCTCGTTCGACGCGGAATTTTGCTTAGAGTACGAATATAGGTCTTCGAATGTAATTGTATTCCATAGTAAGGAAATATTTCGAAAAAACATAAACTGTAGTGCCTTTGGAACTTTAGTGCCTTTTAAAGGTAGGACTTAGCACCTTTGTTTTTCCAGTGCACACACTTTTTAGAGTGTGCCTTGTGGTTGACTCCAAATGGAGCATGCCATGCACACACTTGGGTTTCTAGAGTACTTGGGAATGAGCTGTAGGGCAATATCTCAGTATTTTTACACTGAAAAACAAATTGGCTAACTTTGAGGTGGCATATCTCCGAAACGGTTGGTCGCAAAAATCTGGTATCGTTATTTTTGGATTCAGCGGACATTTTTACGTTCCGATAGTAACAACACGTGCAGATCAAAGGATGAAAACTAAAAAATCCCAAGATTTGGGACTCTTTTGGTAATTTTTCTAGAAAAAGTGCAAACTCTCCATCAAAACGTTGTTGTAGGTCAAATCCCAGCCGTCCCCCGTGTTCCTCGTTCAATTTTGACTATTGAACTGAAGTGGCGACCCAGTCGGTCACTTAGTCGCAAGTTTATTCAAAATACCCAAATTGACTGCAAATTTGACCAAAAAAACTTAAAGTTCCAATATCTCCCCGAGTAAATTTTTCAGTGGTCTAAAATTTTGGCGTTAGGCTCCCACCTAGGTGGACTGCAACCACCAAAATATGGGCGAAATCCAAGAGGGTCATTGTTAGGTCCTGCTTTTCTTAAATAAACCTGCTCTTTCTTCTCCAACATCAACCGGCCGGGCAGGGCCGGGGAGGACGTCGCGCCGGAGACAGCCCTGCAGCTCCTGGCAGACCCCGAAGTGCACGCCGGGGTCGAGTGCCTGCACCCGCTGGCCGCGGTCCTGGCCAGGACAATCCGTCTGTTGCGACCGGCAGGGCAGGCGGTGAATTATCACCATGCCGGAGGCGGAGGAGGCAGGGTGCGGCCGGTGGTGCTCGCGGCGTTCCTGCAGGGGGACGACCCGGAGGCAGCACCGCACTTCCACTTCGAGGCGGTGCACACTGGTTCGAAACCAGAAAAAGCTGGCATCAATTATCTGGAGTTTCCTTACATCGTTTACTACCCTTCAGATATGATATCCAACTACTATCGACATTACATGTAGCAAAATTTTGTGAATTTTGTAGTTTGGGGATTGTTGCACTTTCAAATCTAGCGCCAAAACACTGAGACCAATCAGAGAGCAAGACTTAAAGACAGCACCTAGGAGAGCCAATAGGAACTCACGTTACTGTGCACTGAGCTGGAGAAGTGAGGTTAGTCGGCCTCCAGCCCATTAATGCAGGGCTCTGTATTTAGTGTTCGTACTGTGAAACGGGGGAAAACGGGAGCTTGTAACTTTAGCTAGGTTGAAAGGAAAGTTAATTTTTCCTTTCAGTGCCTTCCCCTCGACGGCTAACGCTGGCTATGATAAAGAAAACATTATCCAAAAGTGGTGTTGGTTGGCGACTTTGGCACGTCTTTTCAATTACATTTTTTTGGTTGTAATTCGTGAATTCAGGCATCTGCAGGTAAAGGGTTGCTAACTTAACGTATTTTTGGTAAATTCTGAACACTCTGCAAATGATACGCGTCCCCCAGGGGCAATTCTGAATGTTTATAGAAAACTCAGTCCCGGGACCGGTCTCTCAGAAGGCGTATTTTAAATCAAAATTTCTAATTACCCAGTACGTTTTTTTATTTTTAAATGTTTCAACAACTGAAATTTGTTTATTAGACTTTAAAGAACACTGTTAAAAAAATTTCTCTTAAATTTAATAAAAATGTTTGGAAGCATTAACACGAACATTGTTTGTAAATTTAATAACAAAAATGTTGTGAAAAGTAATAACAATTGTGCTATGAAAAGTAATAACAGTTGTTTTGAAAATTCACAACATGGGTTGTAAATTGTTGAGTCGTTCTAAAGGCATAAATTATTTTTCTCCGGAGCCTCCTGCCCTTCAGAGTTCCTACTCAGTTCTGTATTAGTAATTTCACACTATTAAACACTGACCTTTCCTGGAGTTGAACCTCTGCCCTGCGGGGTAGAAGTCCGCATCGTTATCCATTCGGCTACAAGGTAACCGTGCCAGTAGCCGTGACGGCTACGGATGTGTTCGCCCCCAAGCCCCAGTGACTTACTTGTCCTTCAGTGATACTTGACCGCGTTGTCCCCTCTGTTTCCGTTATTTTCTCCCTAAAAGTTGACTAAATAACTATGGCATTTATGTTTTAATGAAACATTTGCCTTTTACCAATATTTTGAACATTTAACATTTATGAAAACTCATAATCGTTTCTGAAAAGTCATAACATGTTATGGAAAATTATAAAATTATGAGAAAACTCACAACCGTTCTTAAATCTCACAACGAGTTATGAATTCTCATAACACGGGTTGTGAATTTTCACAACACGGTTATTAAACCCTAATGTTATTAAAACTAACAACAAAATTGTAATGAATTTTAATAACATTTTTAACAGTGAAAGTTTAACGAATGCCCGCAAAGACTAATTCACGACTTCAGATAATGAATTTTTGCCAGCTTTTTCTGGTTTCGGACCAGTGTGCGGTGGTCGCCGAGGCCCCTCTGCTGCACGAGCTGCCCCCGGAAGGCGGGCTGACGCAGGAGCCTGAGGACGACGTGCAGAGGGCACCCATCAGGCCGCTGACGCCACCTGCCGCCGAGCCAGAGGGGCGGCAGCGGGAGCATCAAGACCAGACCACCCATCGGTGCAGCGGCCAGGGGAGCGATGAGGTTCGCGACGTGGAACGTCCAAGGGTGCAGCACCGCGGCGGCGCAGGAGGCCATCGACCGGGTCCTACTCGATGAAGGAGTCCACGTCGCGGTGCTGCAGGAGACCAGGATGCCGGCCACCGTCCTGCACACTCAGCACTTCAGGTGGGTGGTCGAGGGCTGCCCCAGGAGAGGGCACCGCAGCGTCGCGGTGCTGGTGCGGCGTGGACTGGAAGACACCAAGCTCCGGAACTATGTCTTCCCGCACCGAGCGGAGGTCGTCGTCAGGGTGGCGTCCACATCCCAAACGACCCCCCCCCCCCCCCCCCCCCCAGCAGGCGGCGGTCTGGGCGGCCCTCTCCGCGGTCGTCGCGGCAGCGCCACCCCAGGCCTGGAGGATGTTGCTCGGGGACTTCAACGCCCACATCGGGCGGGAGGACGTCCCCCAGATACCTGAGGTGGGGCCGCGGCTGCTGCACGCCCGCAGCAACGACGCCGGAGTGTCCCTGGTCCAGCTCGCGGCACAGGCCGGGCTCAGGATCATCTCAACGTCCCGGGTGGCACGGCACTGCGAGGTGACCTGGGCGCGCGGCCGCTCAACGTCGCAGCTGGAGCACGTGCTCACCAACTTCCCGCTGGTCAACCAGGCGCAGGGAATCTCGCCGGCCGCACCGCCGTCTGACCACAAGCTGCTGCTAACAGTGCTTAACGCCCCCAGGGCCTTGCCTTATAGACCTGAACAGGATAGGCAGCAGCAGGAGGTGCGGCAGGGCGCACCCGGACAGAAGCCAGCGGGATGGGTGCTCCGGCGGCTCAACGTCGACGGGGAGCTTCAAGCGCGCTACGCTGGGGTGGTAGAGGCGGCGCTCCAGGCGGCCACCGACGGGGTCGACGGGCCGCTGACCCTGCAGCGCATCGCGGAGGTCATGACCACCGCGGCCAACGCGACGCTGCAGCTGCCCGCGTCCCCGATGACCCCAAGGAGACAGGCGGCGGCGAACATGCACGCCGCAGCCCTGACAGCGCACCAGCGCTCCGGGGGGGTGGCCTACACCGCCGACCGTCTGCGCCAGGCCGGGGCGCTGGTCCGGGCGGCCCAGGGGCAGCATGAGAAGGTGACCAGGCTGTTCGCGAGCGTCGAGGGGGTCCGGCCCGCGGCGCGGCTCAATGCAGTCTATCTCCATCTACGTCGCGACCAACGACGCCAGCCAGCGGGGCCGCAGGGGCCGACGCTGCGGGACTGGGAGGGCCTCAACCGGGGGCTGGCCGACGGCGAGCCAGTGCCGTGGCTACCGGAGCAGCCTGACCCGGAGGCGCCACCCCCAACCGCCGCGCAGCTCGCGAGGCACGCCAAGGGCCTGTCGACCAACACCGCCCCGGGCCCGGACAGCATACCCGGGGAGCTCTTCCGGTACGCGCCGCCCGCGCTGTTCGAGGCGCTCGCGGCCACACTGGAGCCAATGTGGATGGCAGGGCGGTTTCCACAGCGCCTCACCACTTCAGTGCAGCAGCCCATCCCCAAGAAGCCGCACCCGGTCACCACGGAGGACTACAGGACCATCACGCTTGGTAACACTGTCTACAAGCTGCTAGCGCGCCATCTGCTCGAACTACTCCAACAGGTCCTGCCAGCCCTCCCGTGGTACCAGGCCGGCTTCCAGCCGCAGAGGGGGACCTACGATCACATCATGGTGCTGAGGAGGGTGCTCGACGAGCGCTGGCGGGCGGGCGACCCGATGGTCTTGCTCGGGATAGACATCAAGTCCGCCTTCCCGTCGGTGCTCCGGCCGCAGCTCGCCGCGGTGCTCCTCGACGAGGGCTTGACCCCCTTCCTCCTCAACCGCGTGGTCGCGCTCGCCCTGACGGACCGGACAGCGGTGAGGTGGTTCGGGGCGCGGACCAGGGACGTCAACACCATGAGGGGGGTCAAGCAGGGCTGCACCGTGGCGCCCTTCCTCTTCACCAGGGCGCTGCACTGGGTGGTGAAGACCGTCGTCCAGAGGCTGCCGAGGTACAGCTTGGAGCTCAACAGCAGGGACTTCGAGCCACTCCTCCTCGCCTACGCGGACGACCTGCTGCTGGCCTCCCGGCGACACCTGGACATCCCGGAGTTCCTGGCGGAGTTCACGGCGGCGGCGCGGGAGATAGGGCTGGAGTTAAATATGAGGAAGTGTGAGTACCTTGAGAGAGTTCCAGGACACCAGGACCCAGGCCCACTCCCGCGCCCCGTCGAGCTCGCCGGGACGCAGGTGACCCAGGTGCGTCAGCTGGTGTATCTCGGCGCCCTCGTCACGACGGCCCTGGACCGGCGCGAGATCGCATACCATCGGATCCGCCGGGCGCAGCGGTCGGTGGCCGCGCTGCAGCCGGCCCTGGCCCGCTACCCCCTGCCCTACAAGGTGGTGGCCAGGGTGCACCGGACATGTGTCCTGCCAGCACTCAGCTACGAGATGGCGACAACAGCAACGGTCAAGACCGCAAGAGCCACCCTCAGGCGGCAGGCGGCCGTGCTGGCCGGGGGCCTGCTGGGGCTCGCAAGGGCCGCCCCAGGACGACCTCCAAGACTGCGCGGGGAAGAGGCGAGGAAGGGCTCGGTCATCAGGGCCATCCGGGGGGCGCGGATCCGCTACTGGGCGCATGTCCAACGCCGCCCCCAAGGACACCCCCTGAGGAGAGCCCTCGACTTCGACCTGGGCAGGCGCAAGGTCGGCCGGCCCTGCCATACCTTCAGAGACTCCCTTGCGCAGGACCTCGCACGGCTGCCTGTGCCGGCGGCAGGGTGGGCAGCTCTGGCTCAGGACAGGGACGCCCTGGCGGCCCACCTCAAGCTGGCCCTGGATGCTGATGTGTCCTCCGAGGAAGGGGAGGGGTCCAGTGACGAGGAGAAGGGGCGCGGGGAGATAGTGCACGTGGAGGACGACGATGATTTGCTCCCTTAATGTATCCTTAATGTATCCTTTTAGCTGGAATGTAATGCTTGAACCAAATAAAAATGAACTAAATAGATAATGCTTGAACGTAAAGCTTTGCTTGCTCTGCTTCAGCTGCTGCATGAGTACGGTAGGCGGCCAGAGAGACAATCACCACCCGGGCAAAATCTTATTGGCTGAGCGATAGCGAAGCCTATTACTTCACTGATCGGATTTGGCTCCTGTCTGTCTGTCTGTTTGTCTGTGTGTCTGTCCGCACGATAACTCGAGAACAAGTTGAGATATCGACTTGAAATTTTACTGTAGCTTCCTTGCCCAAAAAGCTCGGTCGAGTTCGAAAATGGGCATGCTAGCTCAAAAAATGACACCGTTAAAAATTAATTTACATTTTCGAAAAAAATAATTTTAAAAATAAATATTTTTTTATAGCGTCCTAAGAGGTAACTCGGCGAGTTGCGACTCTTTGGACGAAAATTTCGTCCGTTTGGCCGTATCTCTGACCGTTTAGCCGCTACAGCGAGAATTTACGACGAAACATCGTCAAAATGCATGTTGGGTGTCGTTTCCGGGGTATTTCGACGAGTTGCGGTTCTAAGGGCAAAAATTTTGTCTTTTTGGCCGTATCTCGCACCGTTTGGCCGCTACACCGTTGAATAAGGACAAGGAGTCGCCAATATGCCCGTAAATGGTGTATTCATCAGATTTTCGCCCATAGACCGGCATATCGCCGGAACCGTCTGCACGAGTGCAATTCAATGGTGCCAACTGTTTTGTCACTCGTAGCGTATTTGATCCAGACAGCAGGCGCATAACTCAAAAGTTCTGACATCTATCGATTCCCCCGTCCCGGACATCGTCAGAACGGTTTATTCGGGTGAAATTCAATGGCGTTCCCCGATTTGACGACAAGGGTTCAAATAATTTGCGACATAATGGCATCCTATCTTATGAAGAAAGCGCCGCAGGCCTAGGTAGATGTACGCGGGCGCGTCGCAGCGTAACAGTGTTCCGCGAAATATCGCGAAGCCTATTACGCGAGACGTGGTCTGGCGTACATCTACCTAGTTTACTAACAGTGTAACCAAACGCCCTAGCCGTCCTTGCGTAGTAGCGCGGAGGGGGGCCCTCTGCTTCTTGCCGTTGGCGCGGGCATGTGGGGGCCGACCTGGTTAGGCCCCCGTTAGGGGTGCCTATTGCTCACGCCAGTGAGTTTTTTAGGCCCCCGTTAGGGGTGCCTATTGCTCACGCCAGTGAGTTTTTTATTATTCCTCTTGACGATGGCCCCTTATGGCCGCAGCCGATTGTGTCTATACGATTCCCATCAAAGTTAAATGAAAAATACTACGAAAAATTAGGAATTTTTTGAATTTGGTCTAATGTCAAACTGTACGGCCAAATTTGAATAAAATTAGTTTGCATTCGCTGTTTCCATGGTAATTACGAGCGGAGCAGCAAGGCCGAGCCGGGTCGGGGAAGGCTCTGACCAATAAAATTATTTCGCGGTTTTTCCCGACCAATGAAAAAGATCGCCTGTTGCTTTGTACCTCGATGACCAAAAGTTTCTAGGCGGGAGTGGTCACGTCAGAATCGCAGCAGTTTCGCGCCGTGCAAAAGGATGCACCAGCAGGACAGTTTCAAACGCGACCACTAGCTGCCAGCCGCGGCTCCTGATTGTTGGCAGGGACTGTAATTCCGCCTTCTAATAATTTTATTTGAAAGTGGGCGGGGCTTCTAACAATACCGCCAACCTAAGATTCAGTCCTACGTTCATGTTTTTAGTAGATGGTTTAAATTAGTTCGCCCATGTGTCCGTATGTTGGTGTGCGAAGGCTTTCATAGTTGTATGCTAAACGCCCGCAGCATCCTTTTACTTCATTTCCTAATTTAAAACTGTTCAAGTATATTAAGTCGCGAAGTGGACGCGTGAGCCGCCGGGGCACCGGCCTTCTTTTGTCGAGTGGAAGTCCCAGCCACACCCCCTGCCGCGGCCGCTGGCTGACGTCTCCACCTCGCGACTTTAAATCATTGTGTAAAGTTATCGGAACGTTTACAAGGCGAACTGAATGCTTAAAAATTAGTTTTATATCTGCAGAAATCGTTTTGCAAAGTTTGACTTCAATATGGCGAGAAGGAACAAAACTGATTCGTGAAATGGGGCACATGTACGTGAATCTTTACGTAAACCATTTTACGAATCACTTTTGTTCCTTCTCAACGAACCTACGTGAAACTTTGCAAATCGATTTCCGCAGGTCCAGAACTGATATTTACACAGTCATTTCGCCTGTCTAAAATTTCGTTCTCTTAATATAAAGAGTTAAAGTCGCGAGGTGGACGCGTGAGCTGCCGGCCTTCTTTTGTCGAGTGGACATCAAGCCGGCGTTGTTGATAGCTAGGCGCTAGGCATTTTATGTGGCAGACGTGTGGCGGATAAAATTCATGATTTGATTCTCACTTATAGTTTACACTAAATATTTTAAAATTCTTTCTCATTTTATGATAAGTATTAAAATCTAGGGGGCCGTTTAACGCGTTAGCGTTAGAATTTTTTTTTATTCTTGACGATGGCCCCTTATGGCCGCAGCCGGTTGTGTCTATACGATTCCCATCAAATTTGAATGAAAAATACTGCGAAAAATTAGGAATTTTTTGAAATAGGTCTAATGTTAAACTGTTCGGCCAAAATTGAATAAAATTAGTTTGCATTCGCTGTTTCTATGGTAATTACGAGCGGAGCAGCAAGGCCGAGCCGGGTCGGGGAAAGCTTGACCAATAAAATTATTTCGCGGTTTTTCCCGACCAATGAAAAAGATCACTTGTTGCTTTGTACCTCGATGTCCAAAAGTTTTTCCACGGGAGTGGTCACGTCAGAACCGCAGCAGTTTCGCGCCGTGCAAAAGGATGCACCAGCAGGATAGTTTCAAACGCGACCACTAGCTGCCAGCCGCGGCTCCTGATTGTTGGCTGGGACTGTAATTCCGCCTTCCAATAATTTTATTTGAAAGTGGGCGGGGCTTCTAACAATACCGCCAACCTAAGATTCAGACCTAAGTTCATGTTTTCAGTAAATGGTTTAAATTAGTTCGCCCATGTGTCCGTATGTTAGTGCGTGAAGGCTTTCATAGTTGTATGCTAAACGCCTGCAGCATCCTTTTACTTCATTTCCTAATTTAAAACTGTTCAAGTATATTAAGTCGCGAAGTGGACGCGTGAGCCGCCGAGCGACCGGCCTTCTTTTGTCGAGTGGAAGTCCCAGCCACTCCCCCAGCCGCGGTCGGGAGCTGATGCGTCCACCTCGCGACTTTAAATCATTGTATAAAATTATCGAAACGTTGACAAGGCGAACTGAATGGGTAAAAATTAGTTTTATATCTGCAGAAACTGTTCTGCAAAGTTTGCCTTCAGTATGGCGAGAAGGAACAAAACTGATTCATGAAATGGTGTACATCTACGTGTATGTTTACGTAAACCATTTTACGAATCAATTTTGTTCATTCTCAACGAACCTACGTGAAACTTTGCAAAACGATTTCCGCAGGTCCAGAACTGATATTTACACATTCATTTCGACTGTCTAACATTTCGTTCTCCTAATATAAAGAGTTAAAGTCGCGAGGTGGACGCGTCAGCCGCCGACCTTCTTTTGTCGAGTGGACATCAAGCCGGCGTTGTTGATGGCTGGCCCGCAGGGCAAAATTTTATAGGGCAGATGTGCGGCGGATAAAATTCATGATTTGGTTCTCACAAATAGTTTTCCCTGAATAATTTTAAATTCTTCCTCATTTTATGAAAAGTGTTAAAACCTAGGGGGCCGTTTAACGCGTTAGCGTTAGAATTTTTTTTCTATTCTAGGTTGTCAGAAGGGGTCCCGTGCCGGCGGCCTTAAGCGAATAATACCAGATTGAAGGCACACTTCCGCCCCTAATCACTTATCTAATCTAATGTAATCTAATCTAATATAGAAGGACTTCATTCTATTACTTCAGTAAACTACACGCGCGAAGACGCACACAAGGAGGAGATCCGGCTAGGCCCAGCCGTGGCGAGCCGCGCCAGGCCGGCCGTCTCCCACTCCTCTGGTGAGGCGCCTTCCCGCGCGCTAGTGATGCCAGTTCCCAGCCGCGGCGTTCCACCGCTAGAGGGCGGGGAATCCGCCGACTTTCCGCCGCCCCTGTTTCCGCCCAAAACCACGAGTTTCAAAACAATTCCGCGCATTTTTCCGCCCCAATGACAAAGAACAAATTTAAAAAATGTGAAATTAACAGAAAATTTTCAGAAACTCAAAAATCACATAATCACAAAAATCCCTCCGCGCTACTATGCGCGGACGGCTAGGGCGTTTGGTTACACTGTTAGTAAACTAGGTAGATGTACGCCAGACCACGTCTCGCGTATCAGGCTTCGCGATATTTTGCGAAACACTGTTGCGCTGCGACGCGCCTGCGTACATCTACCTAGGCCTGCGGCGCTATCTGTATCAATTAGGACTTAATGTCGAAAATTATTTAAACCCTTGTTGTCAAATCGGGGAACGCCATTGAAATGCACTCGAAAGGACCGTTCTGACGATGTATAGGCAAGGGTAGTTTGGGATTGTCGATAAATGTCAAAACTCTTGTATTATGCCCGTGCTGACTGGCCCAAATACCATTCCAGAAACATAACAGAGGGCACCATTGAATTGCACTGGTGCAGACGCGATACGCCAATCTGTTATGATCAGAAATCTGAGAGATACACTACTTTACGGGCACATTGTCGACTTGCTGTCCAAATTTCATGCTGTATCGGCAAAACAGTGCAAGATACAGCAACAAGCTAGGCCCGCCCTTCCGCCAAACGTCGTTGCCAGCTACGCTTCGCTGCGCTAGCAACTCCGTTCGGCCGGGGGCGGCCTAGCTTGGCCTGCCGGCGGCGTTGTGAAGACACTGGTACGAAAAAAAAAATGCTTTAAAAAGCGGGCCTTCGGCCCGCTTACTCGCTTGTCGCAGTCGTCGTATGGAACAATTCGGGCCTTCGGCCTTTGGCCCGTACGGGCAATGTCTTCAGAAACAGTACAAATTTGTAACGGTGAACCACCGTAACTACAGCCCGTCCTTCTGCTTTGAAAACTCGCTGTTAGTGCCTAAACGGTTTGTAATTTGGCGAAACGCAAGAAATTTTGGCCCAGAGGGTCGCAAAGTGGGGCAAAACCCATGACACGAAAGCCAGTATGGTGTTTCCGGATATTTGGGTCGTCGATGTGGCTGTAGCGCCCAAACGGTAACAGATACAGCAAAACGGACGAAATTTGGGCCAAAGGGACGCAAAATGACGCAAAACCCATGACACGATACCCAACGTGATGTTTTCGGATATTTCGCTCGTCGACGTGGCTGTAGCGCCGAAACGGTAAGAGATAGAGCGAAACGGACGAAATTTTGGCCCAAAGGGTCGCAAAATGACGCAAAACCCATGACACGATGCCCAACGTGATGTTTTCGGATATTTCGCTCGTCGACGTGGCTGTAGCGCCGAAACGGTAAGAGATAGAGCGAAACGGACGAAATTTTGGCCCAGAGAATCCTAACTCGACGAGATACCCCTTAGGAGACCATAAAATTTTATTAAAAATATTTTTATTTTTCAGTTCTGCAAAACTTTAATAATTTTTTTCAGTGCCTTAATGAGGGTTGGCAGGATTTGCACCAGGCGTTTCGGTGTCCAGGAGTGACCCTTAAGATACCCTAAAAATTTCAACTCTCTAGCTCAACTCCTTCGAGTGGAACAGACAGACAAACAGACAAACAGACAAACAGACAGACACCAGATCGATTGCATAAGCCCGCTCTGAAGCTTTTTCAAAGCAGAAGGGCGGGCTAAAAAGTTTTAAATGCATGGGGCTCCAAATAAAAACGGACCCGCGGGTACCGGTACCGGGGTTGCACGCTTAGTAGGAACCGGGTGGGTGGGTACGGTCGGGTTAAAAAATGAATTTGTTGTAGGACGATGAGGGCTTTGACTTCAACGTGGACCTCTTGTCTCCCGCCAACCTGAGGCAGCACATCATACGGAAGATGAGGAAGCGTTATGCTCCGGGACCCCTTGACGAGGATGCCTTAGAGGAGATGACACCACTGATACGCTCACATGAGCGCATCGCTCACCGCTGTGCTACGAAGCTCTTCGACTTACTCGTCAAGTGCAGCTATCTTTACCCCCGGTACAGGGACGATCTCCTTCCCTCCGAGAGGGAGCGAGCAAAGGAGCTGCTGCTTGCCGAAGCCGAGGCCTCATTGGCAGTCCCAGCGGACAGCTCCAGTGACGATGCTGACGCGTCACAACAGCCCCCAGCTAAGAAGACCTGCTTGCAGGCCCTTTTCAGGAAACGGAAAAGGGCAGAGGGACCTAACGTGGTAGTAGCTCCTACACCTGCACCCCTCACGCCCATATCCGCCTTCCGTTCAGAGTTGGCCAGCTATGACTGTGTGGACGTCTTGATAAGGACTCGGACGTGCGAGCCTAGTGGAAGGACCACATGGGGACCTACAAGCACCTCCAGAAATTTGCTAGACGTTACCTTGCTGTAATGGCGACAAGCACGCCGTCAGAAAGACTTTTCTCTGACGGTGGTAATGTAGTGAGTGACTCCGAGCAGGAGCTGTTTAAGTGACCGCCATGCGAGTCAACTTATTTTCCTATACTCAAACAGGAAATTCCTTAAGTTGTAAATTTATCACTTTTGGTTTGTAAGATTATGCATGCATCATTTAAATAATTTCAAATTAATGTGAATTACTCATTTTTCAAATATTTCTAACCGTGTTCTGTTTCAATCTTCAAATAGAAGATTATAAATGTATCATTATCATTCGAATACATAATGCTAATGTTTATGAACACTGACACTGTCTTTGTCTTTTATTGCGGCTCATATCTCTGTTGTACTAATCGATTTGTTGAAGCGTACAGCCAAAAAACTGCTATTTCTGATTAAAAAAAACATTATTTTTTTAAAATAATCGCTTGTTAATTGATTAATTAAACCAATCAATAAGCACGCCAATTAATTGAAAAAACAAATTAATTGGGCACGCCAATTAATGATTTCTTTCAATTAATCGGGTTTAGTCAATTAATCGAATGGGTTATCAATTGTCAATTACCAGTCATTGGAATCGACCCAATTTCGATTAATTCCGTCAATTGTCAACTACCAATGATTTTTGACAATCGCCCAGGCCTAATTTGGAACTCCTGCGGGAGGTCTTTGGTATGCCAGTGGAAGATTCTCTATATGCCCTGTTGTATTTCTCCAACAGATGGCGCTAGCATCACTAGTATATAAGTTAAGACTATTTTTGTGCTTTAATTGAAACAAATAATGACTGCTTCTAAAAAATTTAGGTATTTCTGTGTATAATAAGGGCCCTTAAGTGATTTACCGTGAAACACTAAATATATATGTGCAATACAAATGGGATATATGATACATGCATGTACGACAAATGGCATATATGTCACATACACGTAACATAGGAAGGTGTATGTCACACATATATGGTTCCATACATACGACATATGTGTCCGTGCACGACTTCTATGGAACACATGTGTGGAATGCCAACATACATGTGCCATACATGTGAGAGTGCCTTCGGCATGCATGGCGACATGACCAGCTCGTATGTCAGACATCTATGCTGCTCCCACACACATGTGACATACATGTGGGAGTTCCTTCGACATGCGTGGCGGCACGATCAGCCAGTATGCATGGCGACATGACCAGCTCGTATGTCAGACATCTATGCTGCTCCCACACACATGTGACATACATGTGGGAGTTCCTTCGACATGCGTGACGGCACGATCAGCCAGTATGTCAGACATCTATGCTGCTCCAACACACATGTGACATTCGTGTGGGATTTCCTTTGACATGCATGGCGGCACGACTAGCTTGTATGTCAGACATCTACACTGGGCTGCAAAATTAGCGCCCCACTTTTTCTTCCGCGAGTAACTTTTGTTAGAATGGAGCTAGAAGCTTGAAATTTGGAAGAGAGATAGGCCAAAGTGTTGTCTAAACGCCCCTAAAGTCGCAAGAGTCAAACCCACCCCCTTTATTTTTTTTCCACCCCTCGCGTAAAACACTGTCAAATTTTGACACTTTGGCCGTTGTTAAAGTGTCCTTCCAGGTGTCTCAGGGCCTTGAATTTTGGGTGGTCGACTCAATTTGATCTCCTCTTTCGATTGAGACCGGTGCCAACCTCTGTAGGACGGTAACCGTTCCGGAGCCACCAAAAAAGTCATCCCTAATTAGGGGTAGTTTTTTCGGATTTTTTTTAGGGGTTCGATGGTGTAGCGGGGGCTGTCCCAGACAGGACCAAAGTGTCGCAATGTCCTCCATAGGGTGTCCAGCCCCTAAAGACTAACACCCCAAATCTTGTTTTTTCCAGAAAACCACCAAAAATGTCAGAAATGGGGACAAAATGCACCTTTCGCAGTTGATTTTGACCGTCTGAATCGACCCCAGGGGCAAAATCCGCACCCCGCTCGAGAACAACGTTTTGGTAGGGGTTGCAACCCTCAGTGCCACCCACACCTGTGGGAGGGGATGAGGGGCAATGAGGGGCCGCCGGCGGTGCGATGCGGTCACGGGACGGTTGGGGAGGGACGTGGCTCGCAAGCGCTACAGATCACAACCGCTACAGGTCACAAGCGCTACAGCTCGCTAACGCTACGGGTCGCAAGCGCTACGAGTCACAAGCGCTACAGCTCGGTAGCGCTACGGCTCGCTAGCGCTACGGGTCACAAGCGCTACAGTGAAAATCCGCGCGTTAGTCAAAAAAAAAAAAAAATTAACAAGAAAAAAAATTTACGCGATTTTTGAACCACTGCCCACGTAGTGCTATGAGCAGCATCGATACCAATGACGCTACGCGGCCGGCCCAGCACTAGCCGGAGAGCAGGCGCACTTATGACACCGGGTTCGTTTCTTCGGTGACTGTGGCTTCTCGCGCAGCATGACTCCTAGTGGTCCGGCATCCGGTACCGTGGCGTCGTAGCCGTGCCGGCAGAGTGTCCGCGCGGAGAGGCGCAGGACAGAGGTTCGGATCTTACCAAAATGTTAAATTTTTCTGAGGACAACAATTTGGAGAGTGGAATTCAAGCCCCCATTACAACCGACCTCCTCGTGGAATAGCCGACGGTCTAGTGGTCTAGTGGTGCCGCGAAAGCCGTGGGGTGTCTGTGAGACTCGGCACATGGGGCCTGGTTCAAACCCCAGGTAGGTTCTTTTCACTGGTAGCACGACAGCAGGGTTGCCAGGAAGTTCCGTCCCATGCCCACAACTGGTGGTCGGTCGGGTCAGAAGTCCTAGAATCTGGCTCCAAAAATTGCTTTTCCATGCTCTGGGGACAGGGCAGTTCGGTTAACCACCGTACGACTAAATCTGACAGTACGGGGATCAAATCTGTCGAATTGCGCGACAGGATCGCAGCCAGAAAAGCACCGGTTCCCATAAGAACACCGAAGTAGTTGGCTGCCACGGGGGGTTCATCCAAATCACCCTTCCTAGAATTCAAATCAATTCTCTGAAGCCAGTAGGTTTTCTCCATGAGCTCTATTAAAACAACAGAAGAATCTTCAACTAAAGCCTTTGTCCTTTTCCCTTCTTGATCCTTTCTTGTCTCTCCTGCAGGAAGAGGCGGCTGCCAAGCAACACAGTCGTAAGAATCGTACTTTGGGTTTGCATTGTGGTCCCATGACAAATTGTCATCTTCATCTTCAATTAACTGGCGCTTGGCTCCTCTTCTATTCTTGAGTTCAGGTGGTTTCAACAGATTAACTCTCTCATACAAAGAGGCAAGAAAACTTGAGAAGCCAGTACTTAACACAACCCCGTCAGCATCCTTGATGGCAAAGGCCTCGGGGTGTTTACCAAAAACTTCTTTGACAAGTGTGGTACAAGATGTCCGGGTAAAATCCTTCTTCGCAACAAGATGATTTGCCAAGGAATGGACTATGATTCTAAAACTAGGTCTCGCGTAACAGGCTTCGCGATATCTCGCGAAACACCGTTACGCTGCGACGCGCCTGCGTACATCTACCTAGGCCTGCGGCGCTTTCTGAATAAATTAGGATGCCATAATTTCGAAAATTATTTGAACGCTTGTCGTCAAATCGGGGAACGCCATTGAATTGCACTCGAAGGGACCGTTGTGACGATGTACGGGAAAGGGTAGTTTGGGATTGTCAGAACTTTTGAGTTATGCCCTTGATGACTTGTTCAAATATGATTCGGGAAAGAAAACAGAGGGCACCATTGAATTGCACACGTGCAGACGGTTCCGGCGGTATGCCGCACAGTGGGACCGATTACGAAATAGTTGCCCAAAACCCATTTTTTAAATTTGCATTTTAAAGAAAGTTAATGTTGGTACCGTATAAAACAATGTCCAAAGCACCTAGTAAGAACCTCATTGGCTGAGCAATCTATCATATCAAATTAAATGTAACAAAATTCAATCAAATTGCGAAGCCATCATGGTAGGGATCGGCTGTACACATCGGCTCACCAAACCCAGCGTGAAATTAGTTCCACTGTTGTCATCATAAGAAAGTTGAACTGAATCTTTTATGTCAGCATTATTTTCTATCTTATGGTGTGCTTCTGTAGTGATACTCATTTCACTGAATTTGAAATGAATGGTGATGTATGAAAACATGATTTAAGTTGAATCACGATTATTGAAATATACACGTTATTGTTTTGGGTTGGCAAACCTTATTTTCCTTAATCGTTTCATGTGCACCCTACTTTATTCCAATGCAATGTGAATCTGAATGAAAGAGAAAGAAAAAAGATTGTTGAGAACAATGTGAATCTGAATGAAAGAGAAAGAAAAAAAGATTGTTGAGAATGACTGTGATATAATGGGTGATTCTCGTGATTCTGCTGGAGTGATGAAAGGAGTTGGGTCTTTCAATGGGTACATACGATACGAAGTATGTTTTATGACAATGTGTTCAGATGTTGTAGATGACTGTACAGTTATGGCATAATTTTTTTTTCGTGTGCGTAAAACAAAATAAAAGTGAGGAGTCACATATTGAAGTTTGCATCTTCCGCAGAATATGTGACTCTCCTAGCGAGGAGTCATATACTGAATTTTAGGCAAAAATTACTGTTTGTTATGCACTTGTTGGATTAAGCGTACTTGAAACTAGCGAGGGGTCATATACTGAATTTTAGCCAAAAATTACTGTTTGTTATGCACTTGTTGGATTAAGCGTACTTGAAACGAGGTGTAGTTTAAATAATTATGATTCTGTTTTGATGAGTGGATTGTTTTATTTTAATTCTTGCTGTGATGACCATTTTTATTGGAGGGTATGAGGCGATTTTGGTCTTGTGGTGATTTCATTCAATGATTATATGTATCTGGCTGTATTTGTGAACTAATTCAAATTTTAGTGTAATGGTATGAATGAAGGCTTCGTGTTCTTGTTTTGCATTGTGTTTGTTATTATTGTGGGTCGTACTGACTGCTGATTGGACCAAAGGGTTGAAAAAAATAATGCAATGTAAAGTATCAATGACTAAGTACTGCTTATTTGTAATTGTAATACTGACTGTGTAATGCTTATTGGCTGAGCGATAGCGAAGCCTATTACGCCACTGGAGTGCTAAAAAAGTTCAATGTCCGTCTGTCTGTCTGTCTGTGTGTGTGTGTGTGTGTCTGTCTGTTCGCACGATAACTCGAGAACAAGTTAAGATATCGAGTTGAAATTTTTACTGTAGCTTCCTTGCCCCAAAAGCTCGGAATCGAGTCGCTCGAAAATGAGCACTCTAGCTCAAAATTGACACTGTTAAAAATGATTTACATTTTTCAAAAAATTGAATTTAAAAAAATATTTTTACAGTGTCCTAAGGGGTTACTTCGGCGAGTTGCGACCCTATGGGCGAAAATTTCGTCCGTTTGTCCGTATCTCTCACCGTTTAGCCGCTACAGCTTGACTTTGAAAGACGGAAAAGTCTTAAAATGCATGTTGCGTCGTTTCCGAGTCATTTCGACGTGTTGCGACCCTTTGGGCCGAAACTTTCGTCCGTTTGGCCGTATCTCGCACCGTTAACCCGCTGCAGCGTCAAATTTCGACGAAAAGTCCTTAATTTACGCTTAGAGTTGTGTTTTTCTCAGATCTTCGCTTATCAAAGACTAGCATATTGCCGGAACCGTCTGCACGAGTGAAATTTTTTTTGCGCCCACTCGTTTCTTGTTATTTAAAGCGTATTTTTTCTGGCATCCTAATCTATACTGACAGCGCCGTCAGAGGCATAGGTGAATGTACGGCAGGCGCGTCGCAGCGGTAACAGTGTTTCGCGAGATATCGCCAAGCCTGTTACGCGAGACGTGGTCTGGCGGCTACATCTTCCTAGTTTATTAGGTGACTTCATTAACTGGGGTTCGTTAGGTTAGGTTATTTTAGGTTTGCTTGATTTTTTTTTTTCTTTTTTTTTGTTTTTCAATGGAATTTTTAATTTTCAAATTAAAAGTGAGGAGTCACATATTGAAGTTTGCCCCATCCAGAGAATTTTTGGCTGAGCGAAGCGAAGCCTATTACGCCACTGGAGTGCTAAAAAAGTTCATTGTCCGTCTGTCTGTCTGTCTGTCTGTCTGTCTGTCTGTGTGTCTGTCTGTTCGCACGATAACTCGAGAACGAGTTGAGATATCGAGTTGAAATTTTTACTGTAGCTTCCTTGCCCCAAAAGCTCGGTCGAGTTCGAAAATGGGCATTCTAGCTCAAAAATTGACACCGTTAAAGATTAATTTGCATTTTCGGCAAAAAATAATAATTTTAAAAATAAATATTTTTACAGTGTCCTTAGGGGTAATCTTCGGCGAGTTACGACCCTCTGGGCGGAAATTTCATCCGTTTGGCCGTGTCTTCTCACCTGTTAAGCCGCTGCAGCGCTCAAATTTCGACAAAAAGTCCTTAATATACGCTTAGAGTTGTGTTTTTCTCAGATTTTCGCTTATCACAGACATATCGCCGGAACCGTCTGGCATCGAGTGCGAGAATTTAATTGCGCCCCACTGGATTCGTTACTCAAGGCGTTTTTTTTTTTTATGGCATCCTAATCCATACTGACAGCGCGCCGCAGGCTCAGGTGATTAGATGGACGCAGGCGCGTCGCAAAGCGTAACAGTGTTTCGCGAGATATCGCGAAGCCTGTTACGCAGAGACGTGGTCTGGCGTACATCTACCTAGTAATTGGATGAGCGAAGCAAAGCCTATTACGCCACTGGAGTGCTAAAAAAGTTTGTGTGTGTGTGTGTCTGTCTGTGTGTGTGTGGGTCTGTCCGCACGATAACTCGAGAACGAGTTGAGATATCGAGTTAAGAAATTTTTACTGTAGCTTCCTTGCCCAAAAAAGCTCGGTCGAGAGTTCGAAAATGGGCATTCTAGCTCAAAATTGACACCGTTAAAATTAATTTGACATTTTCAAAAAAAAAAATAAGAATAAACATTTTTTGTCATCAGTGTCCTAAGGGGTAACTCGGCGAGTTGGCGAACCGGTAGGGCGAAAATTTCTGATCCGTTTGGCCGTATCTTCTTACCGTGTAGCATTGCTTACTGCGTGACCTAACGGAAGAGAAGTCCTAAAATGCATGCGTTGGGTGTCGTTTCCGAGGTATTTCTGACGAGTTGCGACCCTTCATGGGCGGAAATTTCTGTCCGTTTGGCCGTATCTTGCACCGTTAAGCCGCTGCAGCGTCAATTTTGACAAAAAGTCTGTAATATAACGCTCAGAGATGTGTAATTCCTTCAGATTTTCGCTTAACACAGACTAGCATATCGCCGGAACCGTCTGCACGAGTGAAATTTTTTTTGCGCCTACTATTTCGTTATTTTAAGCGTATTTTTTATGGCATCCTAATCTACACTGACAGCGCCGCAGGCCTAGGTAGAAGTACACGAGATATCGCGAAGCCTGTTACACGAGACGTGGTCTGGCGTACATCTACCTAGTATGTTACTCTTCTAGCGAGGAGTCATATACTGAATTTTCGCCAAATATTACTGTTTGTTATGCAGTTTTGTGTGGATTAAGCGTACTCGAAACAAGGAGTAGTTTAAATAATTATGACTCGTCTTGTTGAGTGGAATGTTTAAATTCTTGCTGTGATGATCATTTTTATTTGAGGGGATGAAGTGATTTTGGTCTTGTGGTGATTCAATGATTATATGTATCTGTCTTTATGTGTGAAATAAATTGAAATTTTAGTGTAATGGTATGAGTGAAGGCTTCTTGTTACTGTTTTGCATTGTGTTTGTTGTTATTTTGGGTTGTACTGACTGCTGATTGGAACAAAGGGTTGAAAAAAGTAATGCAA
>JAWJED010000022.1:594755-637755 GCA_033675135.1 Frankliniella intonsa | reverse complement strand
CGTATTGGCGACTTCTTGTCCAAATTTAACGCTGTAACAGCAAAACGGTAAGAGATACGGCCAAACGGACGAAATTTCCGCCCAGAGGGTCGCAACTCGTCGAAATACCTCGGAAACGACACCTAACATGCATTTTTAGGACTTTTCTTCCTTTAGTCACGCAGTAGCGGCTAAACGGTAAGAGATACGGCCGAACGGACGAAATTTTCGCCCAAAGGGTCGCAACTCGCCGAGTTACCTCTTAGGACACTGTAAAAAAATATTTATTTTTAAAATTATTTTTTTCGAAAATGTAAATTAATTTTTAACAGTGTCAATTTTTGAGGTAGAGTGCCTATATTCGAACTCGTCCGAGCATTTTAGGTCAAGAAGCTTCAGTAAAATTTTCAAGTTGATATCTGAACTCGTTCTTGAGTTACCGTGCTAGCAGCTACACAGACAAACAGACAAACAGACAAACAAACAGACAGACAGGAGCCAAATCGGATCAGTGGAGTAATAGGCTTCGCTATCGCTCAGCCAAAAATTACTTCCTGTAGTTAAAAATATCTCTGCGTATCCATCGTAGTAAAATTACTTCCCCTGGTAAAAAGGATTGTAATAAATATTTTGGAGGACTGAGACCTCACGATGTCAGGTCTCATCGCTTCGACGCACATTACCACCTGAATGAGGCTCCTCTGGAAGCGATGGGTGATGATACCATCCGGGACTTGAACCCTGAACCATGCGGTTACCGCACCGCTGCGCTACCCCTGAGCTACCGCGCCGCGTGCGAGATGCCAGTCCGGGACACTAATACATCATAGAGTCAGCGGGCCAGACTGGGCCAGGTAACTTTACCGGGCGGCCTCACTAGTCCTACCTGGCATTAGTCCTACCATTTTTTTTAGTATTAAAAAAATTTCTAAAAATAGTGACTAAAAAAAGTCATTTCATCAGTCCTACCACTTTTTTTAGTCAATGCGTTTGTCCTACCACACCGTACCAATTAATTTAGTCGTCTTGTGCATTTGACCTACCCATTTTTTTAGTCGATTAAATCAAGTCAACTAAATTTAGTCGACTAATTTTAGTCGATTAATTTAAATCGACTAAATTTAGTCGAGTAGACTTAGTCGACTAAGTTTAGTCCACTACATTTACAGTGCGACACTTGCGGAACGACACAACATGAAAGGCGCTGCTGCAGTTGTATCCTCCACTACTGGCTGCCGGGGTGGGAGGGTACCCTCGGCGTGGGCGGCAATGCTGAGGAGACCCGTCCTTTAAGGCATAACAAATCCCGCAATACATTTCCATTACGCCGAATTACGTGCATTGCGCGGCATTACATCCATCATACGCAATATTGCAGCCATTACGCGCACATTTCAGGGCTATTACGACGACACTACTCTCTCGTAACGTTTGACAGCAGCACGCTAAACACTAAAGTGATCACATTCGGACGAGCCGGTGTTCTTTCCTAAAAATCGCAACTATACTAGTCGGTAATATCGCAGTACATTTCCATTACGCCGTACTACGCGCATAATTTAGAATTATGTTGATTATGCAACATTACAACCATAACAACCAAACACTGGAAAAACAAGTGTGACATGTGTCACACATTATCATGCACTCTCTGGAGAGAACGTTTCTTGATGCACTCCTCTCCATGCAAAAGAAAAGGGCCATCGCCCAGAGAGTGCAGCAAAAACGTTCTCTCCTGAGAGTGAAGCAAGAAACGTGACGCATGTCACGTTAGTTTTTCCAGTGAATTACAGCCATTGGGCATCTATTACATTACATGTATATTACGTCCATTACGCCTCCATTAGAGGACTATTACGCGTCAATTAGCGCATTCCACAGCAATTACGCAATAACGGGGCTATTGCGCATATTACGAGGCCATTGCGCCATTTCTCGGACATTACAGACATTATGTGGGCATAACGCGCATTACAATTCTAATACTTGACAGGTGACCAGACCACTACGCGAGTGGATACCCCCTCAGCCCAAATAGGCGGTTCTGGGCACCGACAAGGTCACCCGGCTTGGATCCGATCAAGTCACAATATGCAACAAAATAAAGTCAATTAAATTTAGTCAATTAAATTTAGTCGATTAAATTTAGTCGATTAAATTTAGTCGATTAAATTTAGTCGATTAAATTTAGTCGATTAAATTTAGTCGATTAAATTTAGTCGAATAAATTTAGTCGAATAAATTTAGTCGAATAAATTTAGTCGATTAAATTTAGTCGAATAAATTTAGTCGAATAAATTTAGTCGATTAAATTTAGTCGATTAAATTTAGTCGATTAAATTTAGTCGATTAAATTTAGTCGATTAAATTTAGTCGATTAAATTTAGTCGATTAAATTTAGTCGATTAAATTTAGTCGATTAAATTTAGTCGATTAAATTTAGTCGATTAAATTTAGTCGAATAAATTTAGTCGATTAAATTTAGTCGATTAAATTAAGTCGACTATATTTAGTCGGTTAAATTAAGTTAATTTGATTAACTACATTTAGTCATTAAATTTATTCGAATAAATGTAATTGACTAAATTAAGTTGAAGGCACTCCCTCAGGCATGATCGTCACCTGGCAGACGCTCACCGACACCGACTGCCGAGCCGCTCGCCCTCAGCCGGGCGCGCGGGATACCCGTACCTCTACCGTCAGCACTTTACTTGGGGGCGGCAGCCTCGCTGCCTATGGTGCAACACCGGAGTTAGAACTACGGAGGCACACATATTCAACTGTGACGGTGCAATGTTCACACACCTGTCGTTGTGTGTGACACGCGCGGCCTACCCGTGTGCGTGGTTCTAGAGGTGTGTGGTACGGGTATCGCACCTGCGCGCCGCCTCATGTGTTACAAGTTCACACACCTGTCGTTGTGTGTGACTCGCGCGGCCTACCCGTGTGCGTGGTTCTAGAGGTGTGTCGTACGGGTGTCGCACCTGCGCGCCGCCTCATGTGTTACAAGTTCACACACCTGTCGTTGTGTGTGACTCGCGTGGCCTACCCGTGTGCGTGGTTCTAGCAGTTCTAGAGGTGTGCCGTACGGGTATCGCACCTGCGCGCCGCCTCATGTGTTACAAGTTCACACACCTGTCGTTGTGTGTGACACGCGCGGCCTACCCGTGTGCGTGGTTCTAGAGGTGTGTCGTACGGGTGTCGCACCTGCGCGCCGCCTCATGTGTTACAAGTTCACACACCTGTCGTTGTGTGTGACACGCGCGGCCTACCCGTGTGCGTGGTTCTAGAGGTGTGTCGTACGGGTGTCGCACCTGCGCGCCGCCTCATGTGTTACAAGTTCACACACCTGTCGTTGTGTGTGACACGCGCGGCCTACCCGTGTGCGTGGTTCTAGAGGTGTGTCGTACGGGTGTCGCACCTGCGCGCCGCCTCATGTGTTACAAGTTCACACACCTGTCGTTGTGTGTGACTCGCGTGGCCTACCCGTGTGCGTGGTTCTAGCAGTTCTAGAGGTGTGCCGTACGGGTATCGCACCTGCGCGCCGCCTCATGTGTTCCACGTTGTTTGTAGTTTAATGTGAAAACAACTTGAAAGCCAACTGGACGTGAACCTCGATATGTGTTGTGTAAATCGCCGTGTGCCACTATAGCGAAATTGAAACATTAAGCGCGTATTGCCGCACATGTGCAACGCTATCTGTGTAATTTGAGTTAAAATGTCCGTTCTGTTAGCGCACCTCTCGTTTTTGTAGACTCCGTTGCTCGTGATTGCCTATGCTCAGGGTGTTATTCGTGTGTCTGGGGCGTTGCGCTGTTGTGTTTGTAGTGGTTCTGACCTTTGTGTTTCTTTCTGTTTCATGTGCATATGTGTGCGAGGTTCGGCCGCTGCTTTTCCACTTCACTTTCGCTGTATTTTGCCTGACTGCTGCTGTTGCTGTTTTGTCCTTCCCCGAGCTCAGCCTTGCCTTTGCAAGGCAACCCACTGTCCTGAGGCAATCACTAATCTCGCTTGCCTGCTTGCACTCTGTGTAACAATAATTTAAAATAAAAGCTTTCGCCATCTACAGCTGTACCATTTTGTACTTAGCATGGCTTTTAAACAAGTAAACCTAATGCAATCTCCTGACCTATGTGAGCAGAAACAGTGTCTATTCATCATGCAGGATGTTACAGAGGGGTATTCCCTGCCGTCGTAGGTGAACCCAAAATAAGTCCGCGTACGACCATAGAAGAAGAGAAGACGGTCAAGTAACACCGGGAGGGGGGGGGGGGGGGGCACGTCACGGTCAACTTTCACGGCGCTGCTGCCGACTGATTCAGAATATCGTTCCCATGCCTCTGTCCTTGTCGCACTCATGGAGCAGGTCCATGCCCTAGAGGGGCACTTTGGTGAGTGCGACAAGGACAGAGTCATGAGAGCGATGTTCTGAATCCGTCGGTTGCTGACGATGGAATGGGGCCTCTCTCAGCCGTATAAATTTAGAAGCTAGAAGTGCGCTCTAATATATCCATTCCTGTCACACTCATGGAGCTGAGCCCCTGGATAAGAGTGGGCGGGCACTGCAAAACGCTCCTTTGAATCCGGCGGCAGGGGAAGGGCGCACTATATTAGAAGGAAAAAGAGGGGGGGGGGAGAGGTCATTTAGGTGTGGGGAGTGCTGGCGTTCCTTCCAAGACCGCGCGAGCAAGCACCGCACTACAGAGGCTCGTCAAGAAAGAGGGAGTTACTCTGGGAAAACAAACGTGACGGGCGTGACATCAATTGGTTTGGCCATTTTTGGTCACACTGCGTAATTCGACCTAAAATTACGTCACACCATGTGATGCGACGCAAGCTCCAGGGTATACGGCATTTCACATAGGAGGTCGCATCACAAACGTGACCAAAACTACGGCCACATACCACATGATGCGACCTCTCTAGGGGTCGCACTTGCAAGTGTGACGCACGTCACGTTTGTTTTTCCAGTGTACAGGCCTCTAGCGCACGGGCGGGAGGCATTCAAAGAAAACCCGAACACAAATCGCTTCTACTCGGACGCTGCTGCCCTGCTGACCACGATGACCTTACTGTTGCGCCTCAAGTCTTTAGGGCACACGCCCTCCAATGTAAAGCCGCCCGCGAGCATTGACAAAACGCCTGCTGAGTAGGCAACCCACCCAACTCACCGGTCGCCGCCTGGTCGGGTAGGCTACCAAGCGTGCACCGGAAGCTACGCGCCATAGGGGCCAGGGAGTGAGTTAGAGGATACGAGTAAAAGTTAAGTTGCTACGGCGAGGGAGCGATAAAAGGCGCAGGAACACCCGGTTTCCAGGTAGAAACTGCGAATAGACGTGGGAGCGCCAGTGGGTGGGACTGCAAGCAAATCCTGCACATTGCGAGGACGCCGGTGGGGATTATCGCCCGCGGCGACGGCGTGCTGAGGACGGACAGGGCCGTCCCGGGATCACACCGCTGGCCAACAGTGTCCGACCTGGTGCCTGGCGCGGCACACCGGCAGCCGCGAAGCGCCGCAGGGAGCGGCGGGAGAGTTAGGGGGCCAGCACGTAAATGCGGAGGTCAGAAGAGCCTCCGGCCATATCGCTCCGAAAATCCCCGCGCGCTACGCCCGGACTCGGGCCCCGGGGCTGTCGTCGTCATCCCGCGATGTACAAGGGTCCTCATACCGCGGTCATCCTCGTGAATTGCAGCCTGCTCTCGCGCTCGTTCCTGCGGTCCGTGAGGGGATGCTGTGAAGGATTATCGCGCCTAGCGGGGTAAGATCAAGAGACCCTGGCACGTCGCGAGGCGCGAGTGTCACCGCGGAGGACTCTCGCGCGTCGCGGGACCGGCGTCGCGGGGCGAACCGCGGAGGAGGGGATTCCGCCAAGCGCACCCTAATCGCAGTCACAGAGCGGTGGGAGAATGTAGATGCTATTCGGAGCCATAGCCTGTTGGGCCTGGTTGGTTTAGAGAGACTCAGGTTGGTTGGGCCCGGGGCGCAGTGCCGGGAGTTGCGCGCGGCGCGGCGCCTACCGGACTGGTCGGCCGGTCGGCCCGTGCGGTCTCCCCCAAGCCTCCGCGCATTTACGCGCTGGGCCCTGGCGCCTATCCGGCGCTTGCTCCCTGCCACCAACTGGAGGTAGGCGCGGCGCTCTCTGGGAGCCAGCAGGACATCCCAATGATTTCCTGGTCGTAGGTGGGGGGGGGGGGGGGAGGGCGACATCCTTGAAGTTCCCGCAGCTGTGCCGCTGGCGAACGCCGCGGCCACCTGAAGCATGTGTACCGGTACGCACTTCAATTTCTACTCAAAGAGGGGACGAAATAGTTTGCGCACGCGAGAGACGTAACGCCCTCCTTTAGTAGCGGAGTGCTCGTTACCACAAGGCCCAGGAAGACTGAATCTGGACACACCGTGAAGGCCGAGGGCGGGTTGTAATGTTTTATCGTGAGTTGCGCGTCACGCGGCACGCCGCCGGACACCTTGTCCACCACGAGCTGCAGGGTCAAGTATCATCCCCCCCCCCTCCCAAATCGTCGCTGACCTTCGCCCCGTCGCCCGGCTGAGTGGGTCGACGGGGTTGTCGCCGAGCCCCTGTACGGGGTCCAAGCGGGCGCTGCTGCTCTAGCCTGACCTCGTCGACTGCATGTGGGGACGGGGCCGGCGGTCCGTGTAGTCCGTTAGTAAGGACGCAAAATGCAGTCGGACGACCGCGGTAACCGCCGCCTCGTACAGAAAGGTGTCTGGCCAGGGCACCCCGAGGAACAGCACCCGGCGGAGCTGGTCGGCCAGCTGGCTCTCCATCAGCTCACCGGCCCTAATCACCACAACCCTGCACCCTTACTTTATGTTCTACAGCCTCAAGAAGTTATCGAAGGTGGTCGGGATGGAGAGGCCGCCGGCCGACACGCCGCGGAAGTGAAGCGTAGCCGCGATGGCACACCTCGCTTGGCTTCTACACCCTGGGGTCGATCGCGCTCCTGCTCGGGCGTGGGCCCGTGCCCTCGTGGTTATGCGCAGCGCTTCGTTGCTGGTGCAGGTTGACGGCGGATTGGCGCACCTCCATCTCCACGGACGGGTGAGCCTGCGCTCTCGCCAGCAGCATCTCTCGGCTGCCGTCCGCCTCCCGGCGGAGGCGGTTACATCCCCGGCCCCGGGTCGGGTGCGCGTCCGCATGCGGTAAGGCGACGAGAAGGGGAAGGCCAGCCGCCAGCCACGAAGGCACCTCACTATCCCACGTCTGGTCTGAGACGAGTTTTAAGAACACCTTGGCTACGACTCGCACGGCTTTATCGGTGGACGTGAAGGGTACAGGCAAGCTCAGCTCCGGCCGCCAGAGTAAGGGGAGGAGAGGGAGGGAGGGGGAAGTACTGGTAGTAGTAAAATTACACTGAGTGCATCGGGACAAGTACCATGAAAACACAAAAAAAAACGGGGGGGGGGGGGGTCTGTAGGGTTGGACTGCCAGGGACCAAAGGGGAAGTCGCACACAGAAGAAGTACAATGTTGGCTGAAAATTAATTAGGGTTGGGATTGTATTACATACTGATTCCAAGCAGACCCTTCATAGATTGAGTATACGCTACATATCTGAGCTGGAACAAAAAAAGCCATAGGAAGCAAGGAAAGAAAGAAAAAAAACAGAAGGTAAGGTCTACCATCAATGTTTATAATTTGTGGACTTTGAAGATATGTATTAAGAAAGTGCTGTACAGTGCAATGATTCATTAGTCTGGAAAACAGTGATGAGCAAAATATTGACCAACGTGAGGGTCATGAAAATATACACAGAAGAAGAAAAAATAATTTGCAGAGTTGGTTATATCTAGTTTAAACTTTATAAATACCGACCGAGCAACACACAGTACATAAACGATACTCATCTCAAAGGAAATACCACATACTAATACCATAGATGTGTACAGAGGTATAACAATAAAAATTCACTTGGAGCACAGCAGCATATAAGGGCTTTACACTTACAAGGTAATTAGGAAACAAAATAGATAGTTAAAATTTTTAAGGCAACGTAAAACTTGGATTATGAGAGAGCTGGGGTTTGTCGCTCGACTAACTTCATATACCATGTGAACCTTATATGTACTCAGTTCAAAAGTAAAGAAATGCAATCCACATACAAAAGTGGATATAACTACAGGAATTTCACATCTAAATGATTAAACAAGAGCAGAGATTATTATAATTAATTCTAGGTTTAAATTTTTAAGCCATTTCTGCATGGAATAGATAGGTGAAGTTACTTGTTTAAAATGCAAGTTGGTTGATATAATGTGGGAAGGAAACTGTCAACACTATCTCAACGTAAAACTTGGATTATAAGAGAGCTGGGGTTTGTCGCTCGACTAACTTCATATACCATGTGAACCTTATATGTATTCAGTCCAAAGTAAAGAAATGCAATCCACATACAAAAGTATATATAACTACAGGAATTTCACATCTAAATGATTAAACAAGAGCAGAGATTATTATAATTAATTCTAGGTTTAAATTTTTAAGCCATTTCTGCATGGAATAGATAGGTGAAGTTACTTGTTTAAAATGCAAGTTGGTTGATATAATGTGGGAAGGAAACTGTCAACACTATCTCAACGTAAAACTTGGATTATAAGAGAGCTGGGGTTTGTCGCTCGACTAACTTCATATACCATGTGAACCTTATATGTATTCAGTCCAATGTAAAGAAATGCAATCCACATACAAAAGTATATATAACTACAGGAATTTCACATCTAAATGATAAAACAAGAGCAGAGATTCTTGTAAATAATTCTAGTAAGTACCAAAACAATACCTTTGGTTTTAACAGAACAAAACCTTTCACAACAAACCAACATACAATTGTAGGACATTTTTGTACATGTTTCAACTGGTGGGTACTACATTCATACTCCGGAATTTTGGCACAAAAATGGTATAAGGCAGTCTCACAATCATTACATGGTAAAAATTACCAAAGTACAGCAAGACACAAAACGGGCGTCTGGGCCAATGGTCACCAAGGATATGAAAGATTAGAGTGGGCTGATCAAAAAGGAATGCTGACCTAAAAACAAAAGGGATCAAAATTAGCAAATTCATACAAAAATGAGAAATAAAATTCAAGCTGTTCCCAAAGCACAGTACAACTTGAAAAGAAATTGAATGCAAAATAAAAATACCTACCAAGATTGAACCAGGAGAGATATCTATCCATACTGAGCAAAGTTAGCCCGGTCCAGCCAGGGTTCAAATTGGTGAATCTGGAAGATAAATTGAAGTGGTGTGCATAACAATACGCTTGACTTAAGAAAAAAAAAATACAACACCAACAAAAGAAACATAAATGAATGACAGTTGTAATACAAGACAGGAATGCACATTTACAGACAATATACCTTGAGAGGCCAACAGATGATACTCCAGCTGGCACAACAAGTTGGTGAAAATTAGGATACATATCAGCATTTCAAAAATGATGTTTGTACTCTTGCCAATGGGAACAAAATTTTCTGTCATGTGCAATGTGGTCAATGAGTAGTCTGCAGTAAGAAAAGCAAGCAATAATCAGTAAAAATAGAAAGATAGGGTAAAAACAGAACTCTAGCATCTGCAAAAACCAAAAAAAAAAAAAAAAAAAAAAAAAAAAAAAACATACTAACCTTCCATTCCAGAAGAGAGACTGAAGTGTAAATTAAACACTGGTTCAATTTCAAAACTAGAGTTTAAATTATATACCAGTGTTCCTTAGTGTCCATGCTGAAACACAAGGTCAAGAACGCTGCAAAATATTAACAGAAACTTTAAGGCCACCACCATCACATCTTACTTTTCTTTACTTCAAGTAACCCAACCCCCAAACATGGTTGACTAGAACTCTTGAACACAACAGGCCGATACCATAAAAGGTTGAAAGCTGCTCTCCGGATAGACTTCCTGAAGGATGGTAAAGAAAGATACGACGTTGACAATGATAGCAGCAGGTGAAATAAATAGTTCTTGACAATTCTCCTGCAACACTCCCTCTGGAAAAGCCCATGCATAAAGGCAATTATAAACATCATGCACGAAAAAACACAGATTGCATTCACACAGCAAGACCACCAACACCACCCTCTTCCCTCTTCCGAGCTTGACGTTTTTGTAACCCAAAGAGCTTGATGTTTTTGTAACCCAAAAAGCTTGATGTTTTTGTAACCCAAAGAGCTTGATGTTTCTCTAACCCAAAAGACCGATGCCAGGAATTCTTGAACGTTTCTCTTTAATGATATCATCGCTGACACAAACAGTGAAAGTGGAAGCCGTAGTTAATAATTCTTCACGATTATCTCGTAAAATACTTTCGGGAATTTTCCATTCAGGACAGTAATTATAACATGCACAAAATGTTGAATTACAATAACACTAAAACACCAGTACCATCACAGTTGTACAATTGCGAAAGCCGCTTGATTACATGTGGACAACATCACTTTCATTTTGTGAACACAAACTCCTGCGGGGCGCCTTCAGCTCAGCATATGTCAGCCCACTTTTAATAGCAAATCAGAGGGCCAGAAGAAAGATTTGCCATAGCCTGGAGCATATTAAAAATGATTCCCACTTTGCAATAATTGTTTCCACAGTCAGCCCACTCGTTGGCAGTCATGTTCCAGAGCTTAAACACAAAGTGAAGTGACGAGAGGAGCGGTTAGGTTTTATACTTTAGCAGCACACGTCAACCGTCAGCGACCGTAGTAATATCAAAGGACGTACTCACTAATTTTAATGTTATGTTGATGCCACTCAAGTAACACAAAGACTAACTTTCAATGCAAAACCAGTCGGTTCGACTACTAAGACTCTAACCATACGCTAACGGTTACCCATTACGCGTATCGTCTTTGAAGGACAACATATGATGAATGGATAAGCCTGTTAATTCAATGTACACCGATAATCTGCAAAAGGCTACTCGTTCTTGAAGAATTACCTCACCAGCGCCTTCGGCTTTCATACAATTGCAGTCGAGCCCCAAACAGCAACAACATTGGAATGAAACGAGGGCGTTGCGAATTTTCTCATATCTGTTTCGACTGCGACTGTCTTCCGGTCCTTGGATTCAGGCTTTGCTGCCCCGTCAAGCACGCCTGTCAAGCAAGAGCAGGCCCCTTTCCGCTCTTTCCCGCCACCCGCCATTTTCTTCATGGAGTGACTACCTTGCAGATCTTGCGCTGGTGTTATGTTGTAATGGTAAGTATTCGTGGTGTGAGCATTTCTTACAGTTTTGTTGTTAGTAGTGCCCACTGTAGAAGTATATAATGTAAGGTATATTTCGTTTTTCGTCGTCAGTAACCATCTAAAGTAATCCCTAGGGTAGAACGAAAGAAGTAGGGTTAGGGCACCACTTCAGCCCTAATCAGAAAAGTAAAGTTAAATTCGTTGCGTTCATCCGACTTTCCAAACATGACGATTTGAGCTCTTATCCTCTTAAACTGACAAAACGTAGTGTTACAACCGATTTCGATGTCTCTTAGACGTCGGTTGAAATTCGTTTGTGGTAGGAGGGACCTGCGCGGGCTTGCTGGTTCACGCTGAGTGGTTTGGGGTTACTGCCACTTTCTTGCATTCTAAGTCATGCAATCGCTTCTTAAAGGTGCTGCTTTAATGAACTCAAAGTTAGTAGAGCTCATGTTTAAGCAGCTCATAGTTAACGCAAAACGCCTGTTTATGGTACGTCTGGATGTCAGAAATTCCCATTTGATCAATATTTTGCTAACTGACAATAACAACATGAATTTTCACTTAATTATTTGGGCTAGACGTGGGCCCTATTTAGCTCTAGTTTTATACTTCTAGCCTCCTAAATTAATTGAGAATTCATTTTTTATTCCTCGTTAGCAAAATATCAATCACAAGGGCATTTCTGACATATACATGCATTATGAATAAGCGTTTCACCTTAACTATGAGCTCCGCTAACTACGATTTGATTGGAGTAGCACCTTAAGCACACCTTTGGCCGAATTATAACACATTCACACATTTCTGTTTTTTAATATTTCAGGACCCTTCTCTCTTCAGTGGAGTACCACTCCTGCAGCAGCAGGGCAGGCCTAACCACCTCAACCCCACTTTGTACCAAGGTCTGGGGCCTTCAACTTCAGGGCTGCAGGTGTTCCGTAGGCACCCCAACTATTATCTGGTGAGTTTTACAGTGGTGCTGTGTGTGTGTGTGTGTGCGCGCGCGCGCGCCTGTTACGGGTCTTTGTTCTGCCTTTTGGTGTAACTGTAGTCAGCGTTACATTACTTAACATTTATTTTCATATTATAATTGTTTTTGAACCCACTGGTTGTTGAGGAAATAATTCTGTTCCTGTGCTTACAAGCTTCTAGCAAGCGTGCTGGAATCAGTGCTGTATCAGGCTCGGGGGACAAACCCCGACGCCGCGGTGCGTTAGGGTGGTTAAGCTTGGCCTGTGATAACCGGGCCCCGGGGACGAACTCAACCCTCCCCCCTCCCATCCCCCTCTTTTCTTGGTTGGCGTCGCCCGTTATGTTCACTCTAGTGCAGGAAAGCAAGGTCATCGTGGCATTCCCCGTCGCGAGCCGTTTGAACCTCGCCGCGGCGAGCAGGGGCACGAGAAGCGTGGTATACACCAAATTAACGTAAGCCCCATTTAAGTACCAGAACCGTTCGCATTGAGGCTGTTCGGTTCATTGTATTTGGCTTGTGTTTATTAGCAGTTAATATGGCTGAGAGCTTCGCGTCTGCTCGCATCACGAAAGCTGCCCCGTGGCCCTCTACCCGGCAGCTAGGGGACATGTTTCGAGCGAATTTCTATCTCACGAGATCGAATGCCTGTACATGACGGTGCACAGCTGATTGTGACCCTGCCACAATTGGCGAGCATCTCCACTGTCACCCTCATGTAGCCCTCGTCAAAGTTTATGTTCCGTGATAGTCCTCCGGACGTGGCCTTCGGCAGCTGACAGGTATATTTTCTGTTCAGGGCGATCGTGGCAGCCGTCCACACCATCACCGCCAAAGCATGCCGAGGCCGAGGAGCAGATCCGGACGACGAAGCCGCTCGACCTCTACCGGGTCTGGCACTCACCGAGACGGCCACCGACGCCGAAGCAGGTCGTCCCGACCACGCCGCTCGGCCTCTCCTGGGTCCCGCTCCCGTACCCACCGTGACGGCCACCGACGCCGAAGCAGGTCTAGGAGCAGGTCATCCCGACCACGCCGCTCGGCCTCTCCTGGGTCCCGCTCCCGTACCCACCGTGACGGCCACCGACGCCGAAGCAGGTCTAGGAGCAGGTCATCCCGACCACGCCGCTCGGCCTCTACTGGGTCCCGCTCCCGTACCCACCGAGACGGCCACCGACGCCGAAGCAGGTCTAGGAGCAGGTCATCCCGACCACGCCGCTCGGCCTCTACTGGGTCCCGCCCCCACCGAGACGGCCACCGACGCCGAAGCAGGTCGAGGAGCAGGTCATCCCGACCACGCCGCTCGGCCTCTACTGGGTCCCGCCCCCGCACTCACCGAGACGGCCACCGACGCCGAAGCAGGTCGAGGAGCAGGTCATCCCGACCACGCCGCTCGGCCTCTACTGGGTCCCGCTCCCGCACCCACCGAGACGGCCACCGACGCCGAAGCAGGTCGAGGAGCAGGTCATCCCGACCACGCCGCTCGGCCTCCACCGGGTCCCGCACCCTCCGAGACGGCCACCGACGCCGGAGCAGGACAAGAAGCAGGTCGTCTGGACCACGCCGCTCGGCCTCCACCGAGTCCCGCTCCCGTACCCATCGAGACGGCCACCGACGCCGGAGCAGGTCACAGGGACGCCGCTCTGCCTCTATTACCGTCTCCCGTAAAGGAAAGCCATCACACCCGCCTGCTATGCGGTATCGGGATCATCCACCGAGCTCATCAACTGCTTCATGCACTGCTGCTTCACCTTCGCCTGTTCACAAGTCAGCCAAGTCATCTAGTGAGTTATTCTTCACTGTCTCTGCATGGTAAAAACAATGTCTGATTTTTGAGGAAAAAGGGAAAACTTTGTGGAATTTCCATAAATTGAGGAAACCACCTCAGATTTTGAAGAAACCTGCTGAGATTTTAAGGAAGTTTCCTTGAAAAATGTGGGGGTTTCCCTCAGGTATTGAGGACTTCCTCTAAATTTCCATTTTGCCCTCAAAAAATCAGGCATTTTTTTACCACGGGATTGGTTGATAATGATACCTGGAAAATGTGATAGTTTTGCCTTCTGTAGCCACCCTTGCCAAAATATTGTCTTGACATCTTTCCTTTCTTTTTACCACAGAAAAGAGAGCAGTGGCAGTGCATCCAAAGGAGAAGGAGCAGGAGGATGATGCAGATGATGATGATGATCATTCCGACCATGATGATGACGACGAGGATACTGATGGTGATGACGATGTCAGTGACAGTGGCAGCAATGCATCATCAGTGCTATATGAAGCAGATGACAAGGTGCGTACTGCAAATTTATGTGTTCTTTATATTTTCCTTATAATTTGGGGTTTGCACTAAATTCAGACCATTGTTCTCGCTGTGTCATATTTTGGTACCCTCACTCTGCACTAACGAAAGCTTTGAGAAAGTAATTTCTTCATGCATTTCTGTAATTGCTTACTAACAGTTCTTATGTGCAATTATTTTACTTGTTAATAGCAGATACCTAAACATAAATTCCCCTGATTTCCCTTCTTTCCTACGTTCTTAGCATTTGTTCATCCTTACAAGGAGACCAAGGGTGCTCCTGTACTGTCTTACTGTGGGCTGGTTTTCCAGCTAAAACTCTTTGAGGGTAGTTAAATTGTTCCTAGGGCTAATGTTCAGTACAAAGGGGATGTGTGATACTAATAAACAGAATCAACTGAACGCAAATCAATACAATTTTGATTGGCTGGGGGAGGCAAGTTATGGTTTTAATTGTTTAACTAAGTACAACATTCTTATAAATAAAAAAAATATTAAATACGTTTTGGTAGTGGGACTCATTAAGCTATGTCATACATCCACTGTCTATTAAAATCATCCCCTTAGAGAACATGGACCTATCGTCCAAGATTAGTGGCAAGATAAAAAGAAGCTATGTTACAGTGATGGTTGGTCATAAACATGTTGTGGGTGTGTTTTTAGTAGTTCCATACAGATGGTTCATTAGTTGATGTGAGGAGATACCGGCACTGTCATTCACTTTTACTTGACATTTCCCCCATTTTTTTTCAGTCAAGAAAGAAGGTGAAGGAGGCCACTCCGACATCAGGGAAGGGTCCTGCGAAAAAAAAGAAGAAAAGGGCAGCGAGGGATGGTAAGTACTCCAGTGTTGTTTAATTGATCCGTAGTGTTGGTTTCACACTATGAACTATATGGTGCTGGTGGTGCTTTTTACATTCCTCATGACCCATGAATTTACTTAAGGGTTTGTAATGCAAAACTTTTATCTTATCTCATCTGCACATTTGTTATTTTAGGGACAAATAGGGGTCGCCCAGTTGGGGCAAAAATGAAAGGCCCAACAAAGGCTGAACTCAAGGAAGCTGCTGAGAAGACCAGTGAGTTCTACAAGTTTTTCTTTTAATTTGCTGCATGTTTCATGTTTCAATGCCTGAAGTGCTTTATCAGTTTTGTGGCAATTCTGGTGCTGCAAGTTTTACGTGCTTGATCAATTTTATTCTTAAAGAAATTCCTTGTTCTAATTCCTGTACCTTTCATTACCAGGCACTTCTGGTTCAAGTAGTGATGAGGTATGTCCACTCAATTGAGAATCCTCTACCAGGGAGCACAACTGCATAGAAATTGCATATGTTAAATCTTAAATGAGCATTAAATGCACAAAGTGCGCAAAATGCGCATTTTAAATGGATCACATAATACAGTTTCTATGCGTTTGCTACATGGGAAGTAATGCAGATACAGTACTTGTTAGTATAATGACACATTCAGTAACTAATTTGTTACAAAATGTCTTTTTTTGATAGTTACAGTATTGTACTGCCTCTTATTAAGCGTGCAGAAGTGTAGTGCTGGTTAAAAAAAAAAATTCCCATCACACATTTATTGGTACTGGAAATTTTCATTATTTATGTGTCCCCATGCTCTTATCAACAAGTGTGGTTGAAATTAATCAATCACTTGAAACCCAAATTGATCTTGGGAACTCCTGTTATCTTGGATGACCGTTCAAACTAAAACAGTTGTACTGTCTGATCCAATTTATATTATGGTGTGTACTTTAATGAGTGATTTGTTTCTGTTTGTTTCAGGAGTTGCCGAGAAAGCACAGCCGCGCGATTCGGATTCTCAGCGAATCACCAGATCAAAACGAACTAAATAAGGTAAAGTGAACGTTAAGATATATTACCACTCATGATCGTGTTGTGTACACCTCTGTGATACTTTCAAAAAACATAATCTTAAACTTGTTCCTTCTGTCATCACCTTTTGTGTGTAAAATCCTCTCAGCTTACTCTACGTTTACCTGTTTCTCAATGGTTTCTCTATGGTTTTCTATTTCAGAGCCCGGTTATTCCCTACTGGCGGGATGACCCAATTTTCCTTCACCTTCGTAATGATTATGATGAAGATGAAGAAAAATTGGATGCCAGTCCCGCAAATGATGAGCCTACTCTTGAAGGGAATATTGATGCAGCTGAGGCTAGTCCTGCTGCTATTGCTGATGTGAATTCTGTAGCTGAAGTAGCTGAAGTAGCTGAAGTAGCTGAAGTAGCTGAAGTAGCTGCTGCTGATTTCATCATTCCAGATGATATTTTATTTGATGACGATGTGGTTCGCACACCAGAAGACGACTTCAGCAGATTTGTACCTCAAGAGGAAGAAGAAGAGTTACCATATGCTCCTGTACAGAAAGTTCATGAGCAAGTGGAGGTGCCTTCTTCAAAGTCTTGCAGGGCATGCCAGGTTGAGGAACCTCTGTATGTTATCAACCAGTGCTTACACTTTGGACTATGTGAGTCATGTCACCATCGCTATCAGTTCGAAATCACCAGATGCCCTGGATGCGCTTCTCATCATTTTATCACATCCAAAAAACTGTTTGCCGGCTAGTTTGAGGAGAAACTCAACTTGGAGGAATTTTTTGTTTTACAACTGTATTTAGTCTTAGTTTTATCACTTGAATCACTTTTACCTCTGTATTTCTTACTTGCTTAGATTTACTATTGAACTATATTGGGAGATTCTTCATTTTTCTACTGTTTAAGGCAATACAACTTGATGTATTTTTTTTTCTTTTTCTCTAATGTTCAATGTTCTGTTGCATGCATTACTTACCATATTTGCTTGAATATAGGACGCATGCCAATCTCAATAAAAGCCTTTTCTAATCTAGCATTGGAGCCTTAATATTCTGTTAGCTCAGAGTAGGAGGTGAACCGTGACTATCCGGGCCTTGTACTCTGAACCAACTAGAGAAGATTAAGGCTGCAATGCCAGATTAGGCATGGCTTTTATTGAGATTGGCATGCGTCCTATATTCAAATAATTACGGTATCTCTTAATTTGTTACTTCATTAATTTTATTAATGAACCATCTTGATGTTTGTATTTCCTTAAACAGTGCTAAGAAAAACAATCATCTGTTTTCAAAAAATAAATCATTGTTTTAAGGTGGTTTGAGGCAAGTTTGAGGAGAAACTCAACTTGGAAGAATTTTTTGTTTTACAATTGTATTTAGTCTTAGTTTTATCACTTGAATCACTTTTACCTCTGTATTTCTTACTTGCTTGGATTTACTATTGACCTATATTGGGAGATTCTTCATTTTTCTACTGTTTAAGGCAATACAACCTGATGTATTTTTTTCTTTTTCTCTAATGTTCAATGTTCTGTTGCATGCATTACCTATCTCTTAATTTGTTACTTCATTAATTTTATCAATGAACCATCTTGATGTTTGTATTTTCTAAAACAGTGCTAAGAAAAACAATCATCTTTTTGTTTTAAAAAAATAAATCATTGTTTTAAGGTGATTTCAATATCAGCTTTATTTAAAGAAACCTTATGAACCACAAGTAGTGCTAAAATATCAGCCTTGTTAACTGCTTGCAGTGGAAATATATCTATACCACTTATTTTTATTAAATGAAAGAGGACAAGGGATAGGAAAGATTGAGATAAACTTAATTTTAAATTCTTAATTTAAGAGAAACAAATTACACAATATTTTAGCACATATTTACCACTGTGTAGTTTGTTTGCTTGGTCAGGTTATGTCATTCATCACAGACATTTTCAATAAGGGCATATTAAGCAAGAAATCAAAATAAAGAAGCACTTACTTTCTACAAGTAGACATGAATAATTAGTTTTGAATAAAAAATCAAAAGGCAATCGTGATCAGTAATATCAATTTGTAAAATAAATGAATGTCATAAATCTAAGCTGTAAAAATGTGAGTCAGTCTTCACAAACATCCTAAGAATTTGATAGCTAAAAACCAGTTCAGTCAAGTATCATACTTAATCAACCTTCATGGTTCTTTCACATAAAATATCCCCTTTTCTCCATTACTGTGACTAATTTCTGATAAAGCATGTATGTGTAACACATTTTTCACAGAGGAGGACACTTGTTGGAAAATATACAAAATTACAATATGTATCAAAAGGGAATTTAAAAGTAACGGCTGTTAAATGTTTCTGAAAAACAACCTTACAAATGGTTACTACACATACAGTTCATATTTCAGAAGTGTTTTATGGAAATACTGCACCAGTGTACTATCATTACACTGGTTGACATTTTCAAAAGAAACTCAGCTAAAAAACTGATAAAGGTTTTGCAAAGTGACCACAACAACAAGAATAATGAACCAGTCAAGAAAAGAATAGGTTTAAAATTTTACGGTCATAAGATCTCTTAAAAATTAACAGCACTGAGCTACGTTGAACAAATTTTACATGGGAGGAAAGGGCAATTGTAACACCCCTCTGATGGGCTCTGGTTTGTCTCAGTAAGATGAGAGACATTAGGTCAGGAATAGAGAAGTATGGTCAACTGTCAAATGAGACAATGATGTGTCAATTACATGAAAACAGTACATTCATGAGAAAGACTACAATTCCTAACAAGAATAACTTTCCACAATTTTATGATTTAAAGTTCATAGAAAATTATCTGTCAGTAAAGCCAACAACACTGGTCACAACCGACATAGAACTGTCCAGTTGGAGAGATCATACTTTTAATAATTATTGAATATGAATATAAACATTCTGAGGTATATGAAGTCACAGGTGATGATATGGAAAATACTTATAAAAAAGGCAACTGCTTCAGTTTTGTAAGAGAAGAAAACCAGGAAGTTACGACAGAAAATATTTGAAGTATGAATTACACTTATTCTTTAAATAAATGACAAATATGAGGTCAGCATCCAGACCAAACCAGGTAAAATGCCCTTTGTAATAATAATGAATATGAAAATCACAATAATAATATACCAAACCAGCATACTAATGCACTAACAAGCTCATGTCTACGGATTGCCATACACTGGATTCCACACGTTCTGCATAACATAAGATGCTCGCTTCAGAAAACATGACAGAGTAATATCTTCAGCATTCAGGCTTTGAGTGAGCTGTCTGATTGCTCTATCATTCCTGACAGCAGTAGTCTTGCGTAGACGGTTCACACGCTCACCTTGCTTCAAATTGTAGAGGTCCTGAGCAAATCTTTCTTCTAGTTTCACAAGTGTATCTAAAACACAAAAGTAAATTAAAGAGCGTAGTGTAATCTCTATACAATGAAAAGAACCATATGAGAAAATAAAAGCAGCACAAACCAAGAAAAAGCCACACATTTGGTTTCTTCTGCTTGACGGCCAAGTTCAAAGTTTTGTTCCATGTCTCAGAGATGTTATTGGTTCTGTCTTCACTGTGGTATACAGACAAAACTTGGCGGCGCGGAATCCAGGTGTCTTCAACATATTGGAGAAATGGTCCCAATTCTCTTCGAAGACCACGCCTTCTGGCTCTTCCTTTAATGGTAGCAAGACCTTCTTCCATTCTATAAGGAGGAAGTAGTGGTAGGGCATTACAGCTTCTAACAATAGAGTCTGCCACATGATTTTGCCGTAACAATCTAGATAGGTGCAATTTTTTAGCCCTTTTCCTCAGTCTCTGGAAGCAGAATTTCACAAACAATTTACAAAAGAGGCAGTATGCACTAGAAATACTTTAAATGAATCAATTTCCACTACTACAAATACTACTGTAAAGTATAGTTATGGAGGCATCTTAAATAAGCAAGAAGAATTCAAAATGAGATCAATGTATAACTACTTTAGGGAAAGAAGAGACTTGTTATAGAAAATTGTTTGGTTATTGGTTACAATGCTAATGATCTAGAGTCAGTATATTTTACAGAAAGCAGGAAGATTAATTTTGGAGTCAACTGAAAATGTGCTTTCAAGGTTCAATATTATGCTCAAAAGCTACTCGAAGTAAGACTCAAACACATCAGAAAAATATATGCAACAGTTCACACGGTCAGTTAATCCTAAACTAGAAAGTTAGACTCTATTGTTACAAAAGAAATGAATTTTTACCTAATAGGAAGACTTACCACCACATAATGAAATAAACAGCCATCAACCTTTAATCGTCGTCCAAAGACCCTCTTCCAAGAGTTGTACTGAGCAGCCTCAAAATCAGTGTGAACAACACGTGGGTTACACCCACAAGTTCTTAATGTTCTAAACAACTTTTCATAGGCTTCTTGGCTTTTAGATTGCATCAAGACTACAGCTAATGGAAAACCCTGTATGGAAAAACAGTGAGAATAAGGGAATTTATATAATCATCTGAAAAAAGGTTGTTCAATAGCAACACATTGACTTACTCTTTTGTCTTTTGTACAAGTAGATATTGAAAAGACCTGACGAGATTTGGGCTTTGCTGGTCTAGAATCCCATGTTCCATCAGCAAAGATTTTCTTTGCCTTCCTAAGACGGACTCGTTGCCTCTTGCTCATGAAAATTATACATCTTGTTTTCCTCGTTGTGGAACCAACGGCCCCAAAAAACAAGTTATCTCTTCCATCTTGACTTCTGGTAATATGCCTGTTTCTTCTTTTGCGTAGAACTTCTCCCAATTCACTAAGAGTTCCGGGTATCTTAGGATATCTTTGCAGTCGAGCTCTTCGCATGGCAGATCTCAGACTATTATGATTGTTCGCCATTTTCACCCTTCGAGAATACCTTAAAGAACCGTAAAAGAGACTATGTTCAGCCTGTACATTCATAGTGGATGTATGTGACAAGAAAACGAAATATTGTACTTACCCCTGCCCCTCCTGCTCCACAATGTCACGAAACGAGCTAGGATCTTTTGATTTGCATCTGTCCAAGATTTCTCTCCTAAGCTGTCTCTGTTCTTTAAAAGAACGATTTCCATCATGGTTGTGAGGAGTTGTAACTTTAGCGTCAGTCCCATCCGGACGGCAGGATGCTCTCCCAGGACATTTCCCAGGTAGCTTACAAAGTGTGCAGACAAGGCTTAGCCTTCCCCCATTCAAGGTGCGATTTTTATGATAGTAAAATCCATTTGAAGAATAGTATACAACACTGTCTTGTCTGAGTCCAGTGAATGTTTTGAACTGAAACAGATGAAAAGTTCCACATTACTGTAGAGTTAACGACAAGAGAAAGTATGAGCATAATTTTTAAAGCTATAAGAAGGATACCCGTTCTTTGACCAAATCACCACAGGTTTTTACAAAGGTTTTTAAACTTTCATTTCAGTATAATGGAACCGTGTACTGGAGCACGAAGGATCGTATTCACTCCTTGTACAATCATGTGTTGCGCTCTATGGTGAAGTATTTAAAGTAAGACCAGCCTAAGGTCACATGTTTTTTCTCCTAAAGATTCCTATGTTGGCCGTGCTTTGAATGCATGACCGTTGGCTGGTGGCTGGTCTCAGAAAACAATGTTGGTCCACTCACCCTCATGTCGTCAACCATACACTGAACAGAAGCACAGCGAACAAACTGCCTCAGAGGTTAATGTAAGCCATGAATCAAGAAAACGAATTAGATTCATAAGATGAACTTGGAAGGCGTAAGAGAAACAACTGGCTGCGCCAAAAGAAAAACTTAAAATCCTGGGAACCTTAATCAACAAGTGTCCTCAACACTAAACTATTCTCAACACTTATCTGGAAACATAAACATGGATGCCAAGTTTCATTTTAGGATGGCGTTTCACTACAGTTAGCCAACATCATCAATTCAGACAGCAGACAGTCCCTTCGTGGTTGTCACTGTCAAATATAAAATACAAAATCAGGAAGGAAAATGCGTTCCTGAACAGTGGATATTTTCGCCTCTTAATTTTTTTTCTTTTTTTATTTATTTTTTTTAAATGCCTTGCCGCGTCGGTATGAATTCAAACACCATCACAGCGGTAGTTGGTATGCTTGTTTTTTTTTAATTGTTTATCATTTATCATTCATCACGTCCGTCACTAAAAAAAAACATTTCGCGTTTCGACGTTTCATGCAGCGTATATTGGAATAATTGCAGTATTTAACATTCATAATCAGTGCTTGCTGAAGTTTAGCTGGAATCTTTCGTTCCGCACATCCTTCGGTCTGTGATGCTATTCTCTGTTGGCGGAAGGTTAAGGTTCTCGTGGTGCAACTGACTGAATTCACATTCGGGATTGATTCTTTTAATTGTAATTGAATGTGCAGTCGAAGGGCTTGAAGTTAAATTGTTAAGAACCCATCTCCACATCTCAATTGCTGCTAATGGTGCTTCCTCTGTTAATGCTCAACCAGCACAGCTTAACCTCTCCCTGACGCCATGGGCTGTTGAGGTGAGGTCACAAGAGAATTGTACTCTGCGCTTCTGAACGTTGGGAACTTTTGTCTTCATTATGAGCCCTTCGAAGATCAAAGTAACATTGTTTCGTTAATAAACAGGTAATTCAATGGCACTGTCAATGCTAGAAATGTGATGGTACTGGTGTTTTAGTGTGAGTTTTACATTTTTTGCAAGTTAAAATTGGTACTTTGAATCAAATATTCTGGAAAGTAATTAATTACAAGATATTCATCAAGACGTATCAAATATGGCTTCCTTTTAGACCATTGACATCAGGAAAGGTATCTTCCGGTCCAACATTAAAAAAAAACCTGACATCAGGCCCAGAAGACGAAGAAAAATTCCAGGCATCGGTCTTTTGGGTTAGAGAAACATCAAGCTCTTTGGGTTACAAAAACATCAAGCTTTTTGGGTTACAAAAACATCAAGCTCTTTGGGTTACAAAAACGTCAAGCTCGGAAGAGGGAAGAGGGTGGTGTTGGTGGTCTTGCTGTGTGAATGCAATCTGTGTTTTTTCGTGCATGATGTTTATAATTGCCTTTATGCATGGGCTTTTCCAGAGGGAGTGTTGCAGGAGAATTGTCAAGAACTATTTATTTCACCTGCTACTATCATTGTCAACGTCGTATCTTTCTTTACCATCCTTCAGGAAGTCTATCCGGAGAGCAGCTTTCAACCTTTTATGGAATCGGCCTGTTGTGTTCAAGAGTTCTAGTCAACCATGTTTGGGTGTTGGGTTACTTGAAGTAAAGAAAAGTAAGATGTGATGGTGGTGGCCTTAATTTTTCCGTTAATATTTTGCAGCGTTCTTGACCTTGTATTTCAGCATGGACACTTGGGGACACTGTTTTATAATTTAAACTCAAGTTTTGAAATTCAACCAGTGTTTAATTTACACTTTTGTGTCTCTTCTGGAATGGAAGGTTAGTATGTTTTAATTTTATTTTTATTTTTTAAGATGTTGGAGTTCTGTTTTTACCCTATCTTTCTATTTTTACTGATTATTGCTTGCTTTTCTTACTGCAGACTACTCATTGACCACATTGCACATGACAGAAAATTTTGTTCCCATTGGCAAGAGTACAAACATCATTTTTGAAATGCTGATATGTATCCTAATTTTCACCAACTTGTTGTGCCAGCTGGAGTATCATCTGTTGGCCTCTCAAGGTATATTGTCTGTAAATGTGCATTCCTGTCTTGTATTACAACTGTCATTCATTTATGTTTCTTTTGTTGGTGTTGTATTTTTTTTTTCTTAAGTCAAGCGTATTGTTATGCACACCACTTCAATTTATCTTCCAGATTCACCAATTTGAACCCTGGCTGGACCGGGCTAACTTTGCTCAGTATGGATAGATATCTCTCCTGGTTCAATCTTGGTAGGTATTTTTATTTTGCATTCAATTTCTTTTCAAGTTGTACTGTGCTTTGGGAACAGCTTGAATTTTATTTCTCATTTTTGTATGAATTTGCTAATTTTGATCCCTTTTGTTTTTAGGTCGGCATTCCCTTTTGATCAGCCCACTCTAATCTTTCATATCCTTGGTGACCATTGGCCCAGACGCCCGTTTTGTGTCTTGCTGTACTTTGGTAATTTTTACCATGTAATGATTGTGAGACTGCCTTATACCATTTTTGTGCCAAAATTCCGGAGTATGAATGTAGTACCCACCAGTTGAAACATGTACAAAAATGTCCTACAATTGTATGTTGGTTTGTTGTGAAAGGTTTTGTTCTGTTAAAACCAAAGGTATTGTTTTGGTACTTACTAGAATTATTTACAAGAATCTCTGCTCTTGTTTTATCATTTAGATGTGAAATTCCTGTAGTTATATATACTTTTGTATGTGGATTGCATTTCTTTACATTGGACTGAATACATATAAGGTTCACATGGTATATGAAGTTAGTCGAGCGACAAACCCCAGCTCTCTTATAATCCAAGTTTTACGTTGAGATAGTGTTGACAGTTTCCTTCCCACATTATATCAACCAACTTGCATTTTAAACAAGTAACTTCACCTATCTATTCCATGCAGAAATGGCTTAAAAATTTAAACCTAGAATTAATTATAATAATCTCTGCTCTTGTTTAATCATTTAGATGTGAAATTCCTGTAGTTATATATACTTTTGTATGTGGATTGCATTTCTTTACTTTGGACTGAATACATATAAGGTTCACATGGTATATGAAGTTAGTCGAGCGACAAACCCCAGCTCTCTTATAATCCAAGTTTTACGTTGAGATAGTGTTGACAGTTTCCTTCCCACATTATATCAACCAACTTGCATTTTAAACAAGTAACTTCACCTATCTATTCCATGCAGAAATGGCTTAAAAATTTAAACCTAGAATTAATTATAATAATCTCTGCTCTTGTTTAATCATTTAGATGTGAAATTCCTGTAGTTATATCCACTTTTGTATGTGGATTGCATTTTTTTTTGGTTTTTGAACTGAATACATATAAGGTTCACATGGTATATGAAGTTAGTCGAGCGACAAACCCCAGCTCTCTCATAATCCAAGTTTTACGTTGCCTTAAAAATTTTAACTATCTATTTTGTTTCCTAATTACCTTGTAAGTGTAAAGCCCTTATATGCTGCTGTGCTCCAAGTGAATTTTTATTGTTATACCTCTGTACACATCTATGGTATTAGTATGTGGTATTTCCTTTGAGATGAGTATCGTTTATGTACTGTGTGTTGCTCGGTCGGTATTTATAAAGTTTAAACTAGATATAACCAACTCTGCAAATTATTTTTTCTTCTTCTGTGTATATTTTCATGACCCTCACGTTGGTCAATATTTTGCTCATCACTGTTTTCCAGACTAATGAATCATTGCACTGTACAGCACTTTCTTAATACATATCTTCAAAGTCCACAAATTATAAACATTGATGGTAGACCTTACCTTCTGTTTTTTTGTTGTTTTTTTTCTTTCCTTGCTTCCAGATATGGCACTTTTTGTTCCAGCTCAGATATGTAGCGTATACTCAATCTATGAAGGGTCTGCTTGGAATCAGTATGTAATACAATCCCAACCCTAATTAATTTTCAGCCAACATTGTACTTCTTCTGTGTGCGACTTCCCCTTTGGTCCCTGGCAGTCCAACCCTACAGACCCCCCCCCCCCCCCTGTTTTTTTTTGTGTTTTCATGGTACTTGTCCCGATGCACTCAGTGTAATTTTACTACTACCAGTACTTCCCCCTCCCTCTCCTTCCCTTTCTCTGCCGGCCGAAGCTGAGCTTGCCTGTACCCTTCACGTCAACCGATAAAGCCGTGTGAGTCGTAGCCAAGGTGTTCTTAAAACTCGTCTCAGAGCAGACGTGGGATAGTGAGGTGCCTTCGTGGCTGGCGGCTGGCCTTCCCCTTCTCGTCGCCATACCGCATGCGGAGCGCACCCGACCCGGGGCCGGGGATGTGACCGCCTCCGCCGGGAGGCGGACGGCAGCCGAGAGATGCTGCTGGCGGGAGCCCAGACACACCCGGCCGTGGAGATGGAGGTGCGCCCCTCCGCCGTCAACCTGCACCAGCAACGAAGCGCTGCGCATAACCACGAGGGCACGGGCCCACGCCCGAGCAGGAGCGCGATCGACCCCAGGGTGTAGAAGCCAAGCGAGGTGTGCCATCGCGGCTACGCTTCACTTCCGCGGCGTGTCGGCCGGCGGCCTCTCCATCCCGACCACCTTCGATAACTTCTTGAGGCTGTAGAACATAAAGTAAGGGTGCAGGGTTGTGGTGATTAGGGCCGGTGAGCTGATGGAGAGCCAGCTGGCCGACCAGCTCCGCCGGGTGCTGTTCCTCGGGGTGCCCTGGCCAGACACCTTTCTGTACGAGGCGGCGGTTACCGCGGTCGTCCGACTGCATTTTGCGTCCTTACTGTCGGACTGCGCGGTGCACCGCTGGCCGCGTCCCCACATGCAGTCGACGAGGTCGGGCTAGAGCAGCCGCGCCCGCTTGGCCCCCGTGCAGGGACCCGCCGACAACCCCGACGACCCACTCAGCCGGGCGACGGGGCGAAGGTCAGCGACGATTTGGGAGGGGGGGGGGGGATGATACTTGACCCTGCAGCTCGTGGTGGACAAGGTGTCCGGCGGCGTGCCGCGTGACGCGCAACTCACGATAAAACATTACAACCCGCCCTCGGCCTTCACGGTGTGTCCAGATTCAGTCTTCCTGGGCCTTGTGGTAACGAGCACTCCGCTACTGAAGGAGGGCGTTACGTCTCTCGCGTGCGCAAACTATTTCGTCCCCTCTTTGAGTAGAAATTGAAGTGCGTACCGGTACACATGCTTCAGGTGGCCGCGGCGTTCGCCAGCGGCACAGCTGCGGGAACTTCAAGGATGTCGCCCCCCCCCCCTCACCTACGACCAGGAAATCATTGGGATGTCCTGCTGGCTCCCAGAGAGCGCCGCGCCTACCTCCAGTTGGTGGCAGGGAGCAAGCGCCGGATAGGCGCCAGGGCCCAGCGCGTAAATGCGCGGAGGCTTGGGGGAGACCGCACGGGCCGACCGGCCGACCAGTCCGGTAGGCGCCGCGCCGCGCGCAACTCCCGGCACTGCGCCCCGGGCCCAACCAACCTGAGTCTCTCTAAACCAACCAGGCCCAACAGGCTATGGCTCCGAATAGCATCTACATTCTCCCACCGCTCTGTGACTGCGATTAGGTGCGCTTGGCGGAATCCTCCTCCGCGGTTCGCCCCGCGACGCCGGTCCCGCGACGCGCGAGAGTCCTCCGCGGTGACACTCGCGCCTCGCGACGTGCCAGGGTCTCTTGATCTTACCCCGCTAGGCGCGATAATCCTTCACAGCATCCCCTCACGGACCGCAGGAACGAGCGCGAGAGCAGGCTGCAATTCACGAGGATGACCGCGGTATGAGGACCCTTGTACATCGCGGGATGACGACGACAGCCCCGGGGCCCGAGTCCGGGCGTAGCGCGCGGGGATTTTCGGAGCGATATGGCCGGAGGCTCTTCTGACCTCCGCATTTACGTGCTGGCCCCCTAACTCTCCCGCCGCTCCCTGCGGCGCTTCGCGGCTGCCGGTGTGCCGCGCCAGGCACCAGGTCGGACACTGTTGGCCAGCGGTGTGATCCCGGGACGGCCCTGTCCGTCCTCAGCACGCCGTCGCCGCGGGCGATAATCCCCACCGGCGTCCTCGCAATGAACAGGATCTTCTTGCAGTCCCACCCACTGGCGCTCCCACGTCCTCGAAGTTTCTGCTTGGAAACCGGGTGCGCCTGCGCCTTTCATCGCTCCCTCGCCGTTGCAACTTAACTCTTACTCGTATCCTCTAACTCACTCCCTGGCCCCGATGGCGCGTAGCTTCCGGTGCACGCTTGGTTGCCTACCCGGCCAGGCGGCGTCCGGTGAGTTGGGTGGGTTGCCTACTCAGCAGGCGTTTTGTCAATGCTCGCGGGCGGCTTTACATTGGAGGGCGTGTGCCCTAAGGACTTGAGGCGCAACAGTAAGGTCATCGTGGTCAGCAGGGCAGCAGCGTCCGAGTAGAAGCGATTTGTGTTCGGGTTTTCTTTGAATGCCTCCCGCCCGTGCGCTAGAGGCCTGTACACTGGAAAAACAAACGTGACGTGCGTCACACTTGCAAGTGCGACCCCTAGAGAGGTCGCATCATGTGGTATGTGGCCGTAGTTTTGGTCACGTTTGTGATGCGACCTCCTATGTGAAATGCCGTATACCCTGGAGCTTGCGTCGCATCACATGGTGTGACGTAATTTTAGGTCGAATTACGCAGTGTGACCAAAAATGGCCAAACCAATGGATGTGACGCCCGTCACGTTTGTTTTCCCAGAGTAACTCCCTCTTTCTTGACGAGCCTCTGTAGTGCGGTTCTTGCTCGCGCGGTCTTGGAAGGAACGCCAGCACTACCTACATCTAAATGACCTCCCCCCTCCCTTCCCTTCTAATATAGTGCGCCCTTCTCCTGCCGCCGGATTTAAAGGAGCGTTTTGTAGTGCCCGCCCACTCTTATCCAGGGGCTCAGCTCCATGAGTGTGACAAGGATGGAGATATTAGAGCGCACTTCTAGCTTCTAAATTATACGGCTGACAGAGGCCCCGTTCCGTCGTCAGCAACCGACGGATTCAGAACATCGCTCTCATGACTCTGTCCTTGTCGCACTCACCAAAGTGCCCCTCTAGGGCATGGACCTGCTCCATGAGTGCGACAAGGACAGAGGCATGGGAACGATATTCTGAATCAGTCGGCAGCAGCGCCGTGAAAGTTGACCGTGACGTGCCCCCCCCCCCCCCTTCCCGGTGTTACTCGACCGTCTTCTCTTCTTCTATGGTCGTACGCGGACTTATTTTGGGTTCACCTACGACGGCAGGGAATACCCCTCTGTAACATCCTGCATGATGATTTAACGCTCTTTCTGCTCACATAGGTCAGAAGATTGCGATAGGTTTACTTGTTGAAAAGCCATGCTAAGTGCGAAATGGTACAGCTGTGACTGGTGAAAGCTTTTATTTAAAATTATTGTAACACAGAGTGCAAGCAGTCAAGCGGGATTAGTGATTGCCTCTGGACAGTGCGTTGCCTTGCAAAGGCAAGGCTGAGCTCGGGGAAGGACAAAACAGCAACAGCAGCAGTCAGGCAAAATACAGCGAAAGTGAAGTGGAAAAGCAGCGGCCGAACCTCGCACACATATGCACATGAAACAGAAAGAAACACAAAGGTCAGAACCACTACAAACACAACAGCGCAACGCCCCAGACACACGAATAACACCCTGAGCATAGGCAATCACGAGCAACGGAGTCTACAAAAACGAGAGGTGCGCTAACAGAACGGACATTTTAACTCAAATTACACAGATAGCGTTGCACATGTGCGGCAATACGCGCTTAATGTTTCAATTTCGCTATAGTGGCACACGGCGATTTACACAACACATATCGAGGTTCACGTCCAGTTGGCTTTCAAGTTGTTTTCACATTAAACTACAAACAACGTGGAACACATGAGGCGGCGCGCAGGTGCGATACCCGTACGGCACACCTCTAGAACTGCTAGAACCACGCACACGGGTAGGCCACGCGAGTCACACACAACGACAGGTGTGTGAACTTGTAACACATGAGGCGGCGCGCAGGTGCGACACCCGTACGACACACCTCTAGAACCACGCACACGGGTAGGCCGCGCGTGTCACACACAACGACAGGTGTGTGAACTTGTAACACATGAGGCGGCGCGCAGGTGCGACACCCGTACGACACACCTCTAGAACCACGCACACGGGTAGGCCGCGCGTGTCACACACAACGACAGGTGTGTGAACTTGTAACACATGAGGCGGCGCGCAGGTGCGACACCCGTACGACACACCTCTAGAACCACGCACACGGGTAGGCCGCGCGTGTCACACACAACGACAGGTGTGTGAACTTGTAACACATGAGGCGGCGCGCAGGTGCGACACCCGTACGACACACCTCTAGAACCACGCACACGGGTAGGCCGCGCGTGTCACACACAACGACAGGTGTGTGAACTTGTAACACATGAGGCGGCGCGCAGGTGCGATACCCGTACGGCACACCTCTAGAACTGCTAGAACCACGCACACGGGTAGGCCACGCGAGTCACACACAACGACAGGTGTGTGAACTTGTAACACATGAGGCGGCGCGCAGGTGCGACACCCGTACGACACACCTCTAGAACCACGCACACGGGTAGGCCGCGCGTGTCACACACAACGACAGGTGTGTACCCGCACACACACACACACATGTGCACGCACGCACGCACGTGGACACACACGCATACCTGCGGACGCGACAACACACAACTCAGGGTATATAATTTACTTTATAGATATATTAAAATTTTATTGTTAAAAAATAGTTCATTAATTTATTGATATAATTTAGTCAACTATATTTATTTGATTAAATTTAGTGAATTAATTTAGTCGACTAAATTTAGTTGATTTAAATTAATGGACTAAATTTAGTTGACTTAATTTAATCGACTAAAAAAATAGGTAGGTCAAATGAACATGACGACTAAAATAATTGGTACGATATGGTAGGACAAACGCACTGACTAAAAATAGTGGTAGGACTGATAAAATGACTTTTTTTAGTCACTTTTTTTAGTAATTTTTTTAATACTAAAAAAAATGGTAGGACAAATGCCAGGTAGGACTAACGTTGCCACCTCAGCAGCCAGGACACAGCAAATCACTTCAGAAGAGACACCGTCAGTAGCATCAGCAGCTCCAGGAAGTGCTACAGGTACATCTATTTTCAGATAGGAAAATTAGTTTTGCTTTTAACATGCTTTTATATCATCACTCTTCAGTAAATATTGATTACAATTGTTTTTTTATTAATGTTAAAAATGTCTTTGATTGCAGGAGTCTGCTGCAGATTTCTTTGCGGTCAAGAGCAGAACAAAATCATTTAAGGAAATTTTGAGCATTGCGTATCAACATTCCCAATGGTGTACATTCGATGAGCAGCCACATCATCAACAGCAAAATCATGTGTACTAGCTTTACTTTTGCTCTACATGCCAAACAGAAGAAAAATGTTAAGCAAGGTTGCTCTAGTGGCATTAGATTCTACGTTTTCAAGACAGCAGACAAGGATGGGTTCAATAAGTTCTAGGACAGGTATGAGGCCCCTGCCATGCTGAAGGTAGGCAGTCCGCCTTACAGGCGTGTCGTACGGGCATGTCTATCGTCCGCTTCGCAGGGGCTACTCAGCGCCAAGCATTTCCTGATCTAGGAAGGTAGGCAGTTCGCCTTACAGGCGTGTCGTACGGGCATGCCTTCTTAGTATGTGGCGCGCGAAATTCATGCACTACCTGCTGATCTAGCGGGTTTGTTAGACTTCTGTCTCAAGAAATGTTTCAAAGTTAATATTAGTAAAGAAGGGGGTGGTTTTATTTATATCATCCCGCTTGTTCTCATCAGGAATAGTTTCGCGACGTCACTCTCAGTATGTGGCTACTGAAATTTAAGCCCTTCCTCCTGATCAACCGGGTTTGTTACACTTCTTTCTGTAAAAGAGTTTCAAATTTAATATTTTAGAGGGAGGGGGTAGTTTTATTTTTATCACCCCGCTTGTTCTCATCAGGAAAAGTTTCGCAACGTCACTCTCAGTATGTGGCTACCGAAATTTATGCACTAGCTCCTGATCAACCGGGTTTGTTACACTTCTTTCTGTAAAAGAGTTTCAAATTTAATATTTTAGAGGGAGGGGGTAGTTTTATTTTTATCACCCCGCTTGTTCTCATCAGGAAAAGTTTCGCAACGTCACTCTCAGTCTCAGTATGTGGCTACCGAAATTTATGCACTACCTCCTGATCAACCGGGTTTGTTACACTTCTTTCTGTAAAAGAGTTTCAAATTTAATATTTTAGAGGAAGGGGGTTGTTTTATTTTTATCACCCCGCTTGTTCTCATCAGGAAAAGTTTCGCAACGTCACTCTCAGTATGTGGCAACCGAAATTTGTGCTCTAGCTCCTGATCAAGCGGGTTACTTAGAATTCTCTCTGAACAAAAGTTTAAAAGTGACTATTAGTAAAGAAGGGGGTAGTTTTATTTTTATCACCCCGCTTGTTCTGATCGAGAAAAGTTTCGCAACGTAACTCTCAGTATGCGGCTCTCGAAATTTATGCACTACCTGCTGATCTAGCGGGTTTGTTAGACTTCTGTCTGAAGAAATGTTTCAAAGTTAATATTAGTAAAGAAGGGGGTAGTTTTATTTTTATCACCCCGCTTGTTCTCATCAGGAAAAGTTTCGCAACGTCACTCTCAGTATGTGGCTACCGAAATTTATGCACTACCTCCTGATCAACCGGGTTTGTTACACTTCTTTCTGTAAAAGAGTTTCAAATTTAATATTTTAGAGGAAGGGGGTAGTTAAATTTTTATCACCCCGCTTGTTCTCATCAGGAAAAGTTTCGCAACGTCACCCCGGATAAAATCGTAGCTGAGAATTAACGGAGAATTACTGAGACGTACTGATGTAACTGAGATACACTGCTTTTACCCGTCGCATCTGAGCTTATAGAGGTTTAATCTGATGTTAATAGAAATTTTATTGCAATTCCCTGGGCGATGCCCGACGCTTAATGCAGTACAAAGCAGTTCGCAAACATATAATTTCAGTCCAACTTTCAACTGTCCCGTTACTGATGTGTACTGGAGCGGATCTGTCTCTTGAATGATTCTCTCTGACATTCGCGCTTCAAGAAAGTCTGCTGAAAGTCGCTTTATTTCAGTTCAACAGAATACTGAAATATGTCGAATATTAGCTGATTTATCACGGTCAGCATGCATCATGCAAATGCAGCCCATGTTCACCAACCCATTCAAAGCGACTTTCCTCGAAAACGCACTGAATCTCGGTCGGCGACAAAAGCAGTCGAGCAATTATTTCTCAAAGCAACCAGCCGCAAAACCTTCATGTCTCAGATCATGGTCCTGATTTTTTTTTAAGATGGTCTAGTAGTAGGTAGTCCCCTCCCAAAATTTCAGATTTTTATCTATCATAGAAACCGAGATTTGGGGGTTTTTATGTTAAGACCTGCAAAAAAATCAATTCTTTTTTAGTTTTCCTCAGATCTTTTCCGCGTAACGATATTTAAAAAGAGCATAAAAAACTGAGTCTATCTTGTGCCAGAACGGAATTTTTAGACCATTGATTCAATTTTTAACGATTTTTTAAAACTTAAAAACAGTGTTTTTATTTTTTAAGTCAAAAACGTAATTTATTTATTTTTTACTTCGGGCCTTTAATGGTGTCTTACTATAAGCGCTAACACTGGGAAGAATAAAAACTTTACATTTGGAACTCCTTAAAGGTGACGCAGCCTGAAAATGTGTTTAAATTTTCAGAATTTAACTAAAATGAGTCGTAGGCAGTGCACGACGATCTAAAAGTCGAACCAGATCAATTTTAGAACTTTGATCTCAAAAGACAAATTTAAAAAAAATTATTTGGACGATTTGACTAATCAGTAGGAATATTCTAAATATATTTTTTTTAAATTTGTCTTTTGAGATCAAACTTCTAAAAATGATCTGGTTCGACTTTTTAGATCATCGTGCACTGCCTGCGACTCATTTTAGTTGAATTCTGAAAATTTAAAAACTTTTTAAGGCTGCGTTACCTTGAAGGAGTTCCATATGTAAAGTTTTTATTCTTCCCAGTGTTAGCCCTTATAGTAAGACACCATTAAAGACCCAAAGTAAAAAAATAAAATATGTTTTTGACTTAAAAATAAAAACACTGTTTTTGAGTTTTAAAAATCGTTAAAAATTGAATCAATGGTCTAAAATTCCGTTCAGGCACAAGATAGACTCAGTTTTTTATGCTCTTTTCAAATATCGTTACGCGGAAAATATCTGAGAAAAACTAAAAGAATTGATTTTTTTGCAGGTTTAACATAAAAACCCCAAATCTCGGTTTCTATGATAGATAAAAATCTGAAGTTTTGGGAGGGGACTACCTACTACTAGACCATCTTAAAAAAAAATCAGGACCAGGATCTGAGACATGAAGGTTTTGTGGCTGGTTGCTTTGAGAAATAATTGCTCAGTCGTGCTCCAACCAAGCATCAGGTAACGTTTTGAACTGATGTCTGCTTCAAAGTTCCTGGATTTTGCTTGGCGTGAAAATCAGTTGGATATCACTTGATTTCAGTTTTCCGTTTTGACTGACACTCCCTTAAAACTTACTGAATTTTGCTTGGCATCAAAATCAGTTGAATTCAATTCGAATTCAGTTGAACTTGTCTACCGACTTTGCTCTAAACGTTACTAAATTGCATTTGGCGTCATAGTCAGTGGGGTTCTACCCCACTTCAGTTCAACATGCCAGCCGATATTTACTGAAAGCACACTGCACGTTGCTTGGCGTTCAAGTCAGTTGGGTTTGAACCGACATCAGTTGAAGGGTGAGTCACTTTGATCACGTTCGCCGAGGCCTGCTGAGGCAGCTCAATATTTGAACGAAGTTGCGTTCCCGCCTCGCGAAACGTCGACCTTCAGCCATCGATATTAAGAATCGACTATCGAAACCGAAGTTTGTGTATGTTTTCGGAGGCGTCTGCTTTTGTACAACTTTCGTCGAGAACAAGTGTTTGTTTGCAAAAACACAAAACATCTATACTACTGATGTGCGGGGTGAGTTACGTCTGATTACGCAGCATGTCAGTATTGAAACGCAAGTAGTTCGATCGTACGGTGTGTCTGCTTGTGAAGCGAATAACCTCGTAATTTTTCAGCTTAAGCTTTGTTACAGTTCCCTGATAAAAGCTGAAACAGTCTTTGATTTATTGGGCTTATTCTAACAAATTTACATGGTACATAGTGCTACTGGTGTGTGAATGATGTTTATATTGCACACAGTTCTCAGTGTGTCAATGGCGTTTCACATAATGCTATTAGTGATGTCATGACGCTTGACATTAATTACAGCTTGGGAAAGCAGGAGTAACCTGCATCCATTTTAAGTTACTGTGACATTTAATAACATTTTCCCTATCTGTTTCAGGTCTGCTATATTTTTCCTGCGCACCTTGCCATATGTGAATTTATGACGTGTTTTGTATCTCCACGGAGGACTTCCAACAACCTCACTTCCTTCTGCTTAGGTCAGTTATTTACTATGTTATTCACTAATCTCTGGATTTCTCACCATAGTTTTGGTGTCTGGTTCTTTTCCCACCTAACTTTTTTTCCATTTTGCTCCTTTCCAGGTCCAGTGTAGATTGCTTTGAAGAATGAAGAATGAATTAAAGAAATGTTTATCAGTGCTTTGTATCGTTTCATGAATAGAATATGTTTGATAAAAGGAAAGCAATGTTTTACTCGTCAATCACTTTGATGGTCAGTTTAATAATCTTGATTTTGTGTACAAATAAAATTTGATAAAAGAATTTAAAAATTTACTCCTGGTCAGGCAAGTCCAGGAGGTCATAAGCATTGGTGGAAAGCAGAAGTGGACCTAAAACAAGCAATTTAGATTAGATACAGTACATGAGATAGTAGAAATTAATTTGGGCCAGCTTTTTTACACTTCCAATTGGTTAACAAAATGGAAGCACTATTTCACCCCCTCCAGGAACACCTTCCTGTTATTTTGTTTATGCTTTTCAAGTATTTTTAGGAAATATCAAGGATTTTTTGGTATTAAGTGGATGTTTCTGGCTCTTCCACAAAATTTCAGAATTGTTTTTTACATTATTTATGCATTTCTATATTTTAAAAATAAGTGCAGAAAAAAAATATTCCACATAAAGGAGAAATCATACCATTTACTTCCTGAGTCGCAAAAAGTGCAATTTGTGACACCTCCTCCTCGACTACAGCCAGGTCATGACCAAATAGTTTGACAGTTGAGATGTCTTCCACATTATCCCACTTGCACAGTCGTTTAAAGTAAGCTTTGGCTGCAGCAGCTGCCTCTCCCAAATTCTCTGTAACAGACAATCCCATGAGAATAAATATGCCGGCTCACTTATTTTTATACAAAACTTGACTTTTAAATCATCATACCATGAATTCCTAACACAACTACAGTAGTGTTTTTCCCATTGCGTGGGAGCTCCACAATGTCTCCACTTTCAAGAAGAGTGCCTTCACAGGTGTAATTGGAGTATGTGCACACCTGGCCGTTATCAAGAAATATTCCAATGATATTGAAAAGAGCCACTGCAGAACAAATCAAAATATCCTCATAATATTTTCCAACAAATATACATATTACAACATCTGCTTAAATCCTTAATTGCACAACTTCTTTTCGACTTACTTGTTTATCTTTGAAAGTTCAACAAAAAGAAGTTACATTTGTCGCTGCCAGGTCTTCTAATAAGAAGAAATAGAGTGTAAAACTCGCCCAAAAAGTGAATGCAGGAGGAAAGAAATGGGTCAAATCACTGAGTAATGGCCGGTCGCCTTATCGACGTCATGTAACCGCGCGAGGCGGAGCGGCCCGGCGAGGAGGCCCCCCCCCCCCCCCTCCCCTCCTACACAAATCCTTGAGTTGGTCATAGAGGACACGTTTCCAGCCAGCGGCCGGTCTCCCAATCCCCTCTCTCCTCACTTCACCTCCGACTAGTCCTTGGTCTAGTACTTGGCTAATGCGCACCAGGACAAGCATTGAGTCCTACATCAACTGCGGTCCTTTGCCATAGTGCTGGCTTTCCCCCGTGAAAGCGCTGATGTGGCCGAGATGGAGTTAGGTAATAATTTTACTCCTTCAGTCTTCTATAAGACCCCTCCCACCCTCATAGAGTTTTCATATTAATTCTGTATTCAGGTCCTGTCTATAATCTAATGAAAAAATAACCAGCTGTGACAGTAGTGGTGTAAATTAAAAGGAAACAATTTTAGAATTGGCAGGTTTCATTATGCTACTTGTTTTATTGCAAAAGGCAGACAATGTACATATTGTTGGTGAAATATAATAGAGGTACATACCTGCTAACAAGAAAATAACACTTAGCACAGAAATGACTTGGAAAAAGCAGTGTAAGGAAACAAAAGTTAGCATATCACTACTCTACCTCCATCCAGTTTACTCTTTCACACAAAAAGGAATCGTGACCAGGAATGGAAACAGAAAAACAAATATGTAGCAATTTGTCAATAGGTACAAATTCAATTTTTTCCTGAACGGCATACCTACAAATGTGATGAAGTTTTTTGCAATGTCCTTCATCACTAAACTTCCTGAGCACAACTGGTCTGATGGCAGCAAAGTAATACGGCTGAGAGTTGGATTTAATAAAAACTGCAACTATACCAAACTTCTTCTGCAAACTCTCATAAGAGACAAGATATGAGGAAGTCTTCACAGACCTAGTATAAACCTGGGATACAAAAATTGATGAACCCCTCTTCACTTTACTGAAAAAGCAACAACTACTCACATCAAATTCAGAAGCCTCTAAAACTGATACAACACTGTCAGGAATATTCTTCAAACTAATGTAATTACCAGCTGAAAATGTGCCAGGATAAATTTCATCCAAAATCTTTACCTTTTGGTGGGAAGGGTGTAGATTAGATGTAAAATTACTTACTAATTTAGACCTGACTGATTTAAGTTCATTTGGTAAGCACAACATCATGTAAGCACAGTTAGCGAGTTGCATCTCAACAAAACGTGTTCCATGAATCATTCGTAACATTTCACCATTAAGGGATTCAAAAGGAAAGCACGAGTAGCATCTTACAGGCCCTAAATTATTAACGACTAGTGAAAGATGCAAGCAGTAATGTACATTAATGGTCATGTGACGTTCTCCATACAGATTTTGAAATTGTTTGACAAATATATCCAAACCTGAAGTACAGTACAATAAATCTGAAGGAGATATAGATTCTGAATTTAAAATGTACATACAATTAACAAACAGAGCAAGATTTTCATAGTAAACACTGGGTAGGATTCCTTCTAGAACAGGAAGTGAAAGGTACAACAAAAAAGTTTTAACATCTTTTCCCTTCCACTCAGTCATTTTTCTAAGTAAAGGGATACCACCTTGAACAAAGTTTGGCAAAGAAATATTCTCAAGTCGCTCCTCAATCAATGGCAATTTGCTATAGAGTGACCACCGCTCTTGCCTATATGTGACTGAAGTCCACAAATCTAGGAGCTTATGACCAACACCGTGATAAGTGCCATGTAAATCATCAATACCCATCCCTCGTATCATGTCTGGCATTATTTTGGACAGATAGGTAGGCCATTTTACACCAAACACACTTTTCCCTATGATGATGGCTTCACTTGCAAATTGTTCTGTTTCATCATTCCGTCTCAGGTCTAAATTTTTGGTGTATGGGAAGACAAACGCAGATGACTGTTTTATCTTTGGTTCTGCAGTCTGCGTTGATTTCCCTGCTGAAACAAAAGGACAAAAAAAAGAAAAACTTTATAGGCTTCACGGAAAGCATATAAAATCATACAAAGCTTTTATAACTTTTACCTGAGTTTTGTTGTTTGGGTACGGGTTTTTGTTTTCCTGCCTTATCAATTTTTACACTTTTGCCTTCAATTTTGCAAACTGTACATGAGTACGATCCACCAGTGTGCTTGATTCCAGTTAAATCCGCCTTTTGAGGCAAATCTGCTGTAGCTGCCAGGAGGATTCCTTTAGTAGTGATTTCCTTATCATTGCCATATGGAGTAAATTTTACACCATTAATAAGAAGTTTTCTAAAACTATCAACCAATGGTTCCAGAATATGGTTTGTCACTGGCTTTTTTCCGTACCATATACCACCTAGTATCATGTTTGACTTTTTAAATCTCTTCTTAAATGGTAACTCATTTATGGCAAAGTAAACTGGATACATAGAAGTTTTAGAGTACTTGAATACTGGAACTCCATCCATGTTCATTATCAGAGAAAAATTTTGTCCTGAAGAGAGGAAGCCGTTTTCCACAAATTCCTTGTAGAGCTGCCCATCGTATATGTCTTCAATATTTTCAGGGCTTGATTTCACTCTTGAAAATCTGTGCTGAATGTCTTCGTAAAATCCTTCTCTCTGGAACAGCGTCCTTACTTGTTCTTCCAGTGACACTTCTAAAAAAAAACTGTGACATTCCTTCTTGTTTTTATGATTGCGGTCTTGAATGTTTCTACACTGGGTGTTTTTATCAGACATAGGCAAAGAACAAATCGAACAAAAGTAATGAAGTTTCACAGGGGCCTTTAAATGGGAGAAATGCTTCTTGAAAAAATATAATGTTGGCTTAAATTGGTTCTCTTCTTTTCTGCAGTGCAAAGAAATCAGCTGCAATAAATTAACTATAGCTGTACCATCCAAGTTGTGCCTTAATGAATAAGCAAGAATAGCAAGGAGGCTATCATGGGCAGTAATTGGTGCATCTTTGTAAAGTAAAGAGTCATCTATTATGCTGATGAAGTCCTCTCCATCAGTATCATTAAATAAATCTTCATCAGAATCAGCAAAAAAATCTAAAAGGTAAAGAAAGAAAGTGTTACTGTGTTTCGTATCAAATGAGTCTATAGATTTTCCTATCTCATAACTCTACCTGTACTACTGCACACAGATGATGAGTCACTAACATCTTCATTACTCTCTGTTACGATAGCTGGAACATGCGGAACTTTAAGTTTGGGACCTGGAGGTGGACCATCTGTGAGGGTGGGACAAAATAACATTAGTTGAAGGGTGCTCCCACAATGCTGTGTAGTTAGCTCGCTTTCTCGACAGAAATCTCACAGGAAAGGTGGAATTATTCTTAGAGCTCCATTTATTTAGAAAGGGAAGATATAATACTGTTTAATGGAGTCAACTACGGACCAAATAATATAATTTTGATTGGCCGGGGTCCATAAGTTATGGTTTTTGGTAAATTAACTATGTATAACCATTATTATTACTCGAACAAAATTGTAATATTTTGTTCTTCGTTGACTCTATTAAATAGAAGAACATCTCCCCTTTGTAAATAACTGGAGCCCTATGAATAATTCCAAGTTGTCCCTGAGAATTCTGTCTAGGAAATCAGGTAAGTACACAACACTGTAGGAGCACCAGAAGACACCATTTTCCATTAGGTTAGGCAGAGAGCATTATTACTCACCTATCTTGAGTATTGAAAAGTTGTCTTCATCATCAGAGCTTTCAGAAAGGAAAACGGTGTCTGAACAATTCAATGTCTCGTTAATTTTATCTTGACCTAGAAACATAAAAGACAGTTGAGTTACATTGATTAACATCCGCGGAGGTACTTATCGGAATATTTACAAAACACAAAGAAACTTACCAAAAGTGGATGTCGACGGTATAGCTGAGTCAAGATTTGAATCCTCACCAAGTGAAGTGTGATTGGTGTCCTCATCAAAATAAATATGAACTGCAATAGTGATCAAACTGATTAAAACATGCAGGGCTATTTTGAAAGCTAGCATAAAACGCAGAGATTATTGTGCGTTAAGTAATTTTTTTTAACTGGCTTTATCTGTGCATCAAAATCAACAGTTGTACTGCAACCACATTATTTAACTTTGAATGTGTAGATTGCTCAGAACATATCCTCACTTATGTATATGCTGTGCTGATTAGGGAGAAGTGAGTTGCTAGATAACACTCAGCCAGGACGAATAATCGTTCGTTTTACCTCTCACATAATTTATCACTCAAAAGAGGTAAAGAAAGAGTAAATATGGTTACACACCTGCAGCAGAGGGAGAAACGCACGGAGGGCTACTTCGAGGTTCGACGAAAGAGTCGTTCAGAGCAATTTCGTTATCTTCAAATTCAATATCTGAATCTTCATACTGAAAAGAATCATCCCGTTTTAACCTTTTGGACATAGTGTGTTTCAGTAATATCTGAAGAGTCCCCGATAAGACTGAGTGTTATGATTGTTATTATTATTGTGTTATGATCGAGTTGGAGCAGACGGAAACAAATGCTTTCTAGTGCTATAAGTACCAGTATATATCATAGACTACGATCAATCACAGTGTAAAGATCAAAAATGGAAAAGGGGATTTAAAAATTTTTAATTTTATTAAATTATTGCAAATAAATAAGTGATGTGCATATCAAATTTAAGCAGAGAAACCGGGATATATTGAAAATTATTTGGAAGCAGCGTTGGTACTACGTAAGTCAACAAAAGACAGTCGCTTCTCACAAAAACATGCACATCTAAACTTCGAAATTTGTAGTAATAACAATCGTCACTTTTCTTATGATGAGTGTTTCATTATATTTCTTAAAATAATTTTAACTACTCTTTAAAACAGCGAATAATCGGAGCAGGCCAGTGCTTATGCCCTTTGTAGAAATTCGGTGGTGGTAGTTGGTACGAGAACAAAGGAACGTTGTTCGCTGACGGCTGGCCTGGCGCCGACTTGCGTGTGTGTGTGGTCAGCGGTCGGCGTAACACCATGGCGTCGCTCCAGTCATCGCGTTTCGCAAATTTTCTCGCCAAGAGAAAAGCTTCGACGAGACAACTAGATTTTGACGGTAAGATATCTTTAGCATAGTTTGAATTCATTGAGCAGTTAGTGGACTATGTAGGTTAGCTGTTATTTCACTGTGCATAGAATCGAACGTTAGGGCCGCGGAACCCACTTCTCCAACCGTCAGTGCAATTCTTTTCAGATCTCAAATGCCCCATTCAGATAATATTCATGTAATTGCGCTGTTTTGGATGCAGTGTTTGGTTTTACTCCTCTGTTTGACTAAATCTGGGAGTGCAGTTGTAACGGTTATCTGTGAGACGGCGCCCTTTGTTCATTATGTCCCTCTATTCATCACATTCGATTTGCGACGCAAATATATCTTCTTCGCCTGAACTTTTCTCACTCAAATGTTAAAAATAATCATTTAAATTATTATTTGTGTCAATCTTCCCAGCTCCTTCAGCTGCTGACAAGGCTACTGATCGCAAAATGGAAAGGTTAAGGCCGAAACGATCAAGTAAAAGGCGCTTAGATGGTGTAGACCTGACCAGGCTGACTTCTAGTGAGGCAATTGATTTTATTGATGGTGTTGACCCAACGCCTTCTAACAGCAAACAAAAAACTGAGAAGAATCTCAGAGATTCGTTAAAGAAGGTTTCGGAAAAGGAAGTGAATGCCAAAGTGGCATCTACCAGCAATATATTTTCTGCAAATGAAGGTATGCAATTTTTGGCTCAAGTTAGGGCCAGCCTACATCCTAGTGTTAAAAACAGATTATTTGATTTTGATATTTTTGCTTCTTTGAAAGGTAAAGCTTTGGACACGAACCAGCCTCCTCCTGCAACCCAAACCGACACCAACAATTCTGATCTCATTGCGCTGGGGCAGAATGGGACGGAAAATGCTGAAGACAATCGTCAAAGTAAATCGCCAGAAAATTCTGTGCTGGAAGCTGCAGATAAAGCACAGAACTCCGATAAAGATGTGACTCAAACACAGCATTCAGTGGATGTCCAAGTAGGTGGAGCGGCTGAAGAGGTTAATTCGACTAGTGCTAATCCTGAAAGTAAGAATTCCATGTTAGTCATTAACCTGTGGAACAGTTTACAAACATCTGTTCAAGTTTGGGCCTATAAATTTAATTGCTTTGTTTCAGATAGTAAAAGTAATCCTGCTAGCGGCTTATCTAACAGCAACTCTGATGATTTCATGAATGATG